>BQNB010085398.1:10563-28486 GCA_026074375.1 Tanacetum coccineum | reverse complement strand
TAATAAAGTATCTAGTGTTTTCTTTTTTGTTTTACCACGTAACCTGAGCTAGTAGTTTCTTTTTTGAATTCACCCTTTTTTGAAAACCCAAACGTGCATCCGAATCGAAGTAGGAACAAACATCACCCTACATTTATGTGAGGAGAAATCTGCGAACGTGATGTTCGATTGGAGTAGGACGAGCATTTCGTCTGTGTCCCACGGATGGCGTCACTTGTTGAAGCATAAACTAGTCTGGGGTGGGTTTTGATAACCCTCATGAGCCTCAGTCGTCATCCCGGGTCTTGAATATAGCTACAAACAAAGAAGAACCTGTTAGAAGGGGACTCGAGGCCGGAGCCTCAGGAACCACCCTTCGAATCAAAACCTTGTTGTAAAGGGTTTTGCATAGTATCATATGTATGATGTATGTGTAAGTAGTGAAGTATAAGAGATGATAACTTACCTTTAATGAATAGATACATGTGTATTTATAGTGCCTTGGATTGCTTTACCCATTGGACAATAAGATGTGAGACACCTTTTTATCCAATAGGTAATGACCGAGTTAGATTACTGATTAAGCAGTCAAACTGGTCTCTTTTAGACAGGTGTTGGTCTCTCACTTCGATCAAGATCTTATTCCCTTCCTCTTTGGTTATATGTGTATTTGTCATGTCTATTCCGGACAACTCGAGTCGAGCCGCGAAAGGGGAGGTCCAACCAAGGAAGTCCAGCCAAGGAAGGGAAGGAGTGTTGAAAGTCCATATCACGGTCCACGTGGAACCTAGTTGGTTTTGTTTATTTTTCTACCGTTATTTTCTTAATTGAATAAGTCAGTCGGTTGTTTGTTTATGGTCTTCCTGGTTTTTTAGTTTGTTAGCTATTATTGTGGTAGTAGTGTTGCACGTGGTTTCTTCAACTAGTATTTATGTACGTTAGTTTGCATATCAATGAGAATAAGAAACTTGAGTCTCTGTTTTTCTTATTAAAATCTTTATTTGCTCCTATATCACAGTTACCTTTGTGTGTGTTTGTTTCATCTATGTGCCGTACCTCTTTTAACAATTGGTATCAGAGCCTTTGGCTCTACTTCAATTCATGGCTAAACTCCAGTTAGTTGGTGGTGTAAAGAAGTTGAACAACAGCAACTACAACTCTTGGTCTACATGCTTGATGTCGTACTTGCAAGGCCAAGATTTGTAGGAGATTGTAAATGGCTCGGATACTACGTCACCGTTACGAGAATATGCTAATGGAAGTTTAAAGAAATAGAAGGTGAGGGCTGGTAAAGCTCTAATCATTTTGAAAACCACAGTAGAAGATGAAGTATTGGAACATATACGGGGCTCGTTGACACCTAAGGAGGCGTGGGATACCTTGGTTACTTTGTTCTCTAAGAAAAATGATTCGAAGCTGCAACTCTTAGAGAATGAACTGTTGTCGGTTTCTCAACGGGATTTAATAATCCCCCAATACTTTCACAAGATCAAAACACTGTGCAGGGAGATAGGATAGCTCGATCCACAATCAAAGATCGGGGAGGCACGGATGAAATGAATTATAATTCACTGTCTGAAACAAGATTACAGAAGCTTTGTAGCGGCTGTTCAAGGGTGGCCCACACAGTCAAGCCTAGCCGAATTAAAGAATTTACTAGCATCTCGGGAAGCCCTCGCTAAGCAGCTAGGAGATATGTCGATCAACTCGACATCGAAAACAGATGCGGAAGCTCTTTATGCTGATAATAAGTACAAAGGTAAAACCTGGTATAAGGGCTTCTCTAATAAATCAAATCGACCCAACAAATTAAAAGTCCAGTCAAAGAGGGGGGATGAATCGGAAAAAGGTAAAACGAGCAACAATGGAAACATGGATACAAAGCCTAAAAAATATGGAAAATGTTTTCCATACAATTGTCATTCATGTGGTCGCAGAGGCCATATGGCGAAGGATTGTCGCTTACAACAATCAGATCAAGGAAACTCAGCAACTGTGAGAGAAGAAAAAGAATGGGACGTGCATGCCCTTGCAGCACATACAGAATATAAAATCAAAAAGGAAGGGGATTTTGATTTGACAGTGACAACAACCAACCAATATACAAACCATCTTAATGATTGGATTGTAGATTCAGGTTGTTCAAATCATCTCACTAGTGATAAGGAGAAGCTAAGCAATCTGGTCAAGTACAATGGAAGCAGGGTTGTTGTCATAGCTGACATTTCATGCCACTCAATTGCTCACATTGGGAATGTTGTTTTCCCATCTGAAGATCAACAACACAAATTGAAGCTATCAGATGTTTACCACATCCCAGGAATGAAGAAAACCTTCTTTCTGTCCCTTAATTGACTGCAGAAGGGAAGTATGTTTTATTTGGCCCAGAGGAAGTGTATGTATTCAAGGAATTTCAAACTCTTTCGATTCTAATTTTAAAGGGTCATAAGAACGAATCGGTGTACATGTTGTCTGCTGAACATGCCTTTGTTGAGAAGACAAAAGATACTCAGAATGCCGACTTATGGCATCACCGATTAGGGCATGTGGGATACGACAAGCTGGAATTGATGATGAAACGAGGGCTGGTTACCGGGTTACCGAAACTTGAAGTAAGAAGGGACATTGTATGTGCTGGTTGTCAATACGAAAAAACCCCACCAAGAGTTGTTTCATTCCTCAAGTTATCGAGCACGAGCACTACTCGACCTAGTCCATTCAGATGTATAGGGACCTGCTAAACATGCATCAATAAAAGGATTACGGTATGCAGTAACGTTTATTGATGATTATTCCCGATTTACATGGATTTATTTTGTCAAGGAAAAATCTGAAGTGCTTGCAAAGTTTAAAGAGTTTGCGGCAGAAGCTGAACGTGAGACCGGTCATAAAGTGCGGTGTTTAAGGTTGGATAAAGGAGGCGAGTATTTATCAGTTGAGTTTGATCAATACTTGAAGTACCGGATAGGCCGCCAACATAACATGCTCAAACACACCTCAACAAATGGTGTGTCCGAGACAGGCCACCTATCTAAAAATCATGAGAAGTAGATGCACGACAAAAAATCTTCCGAGACGTTTTTGGGCAGAAGCAATGAGAACCGCATGTTACTTAATCAACCGGACTCCATCACAGAACCTACAATATGCATCTCCATTTGAAAGGTTATTCCAAACCAAACCAAATGTTCACTACTTTCGAGTATTTGGGTGCGTGTGTTATATGTTTGTTCCTAACCATTTAAGCAATAAGCTGGAGAAAAAGGCTACGCGTTGTATTTTTATAGGTTATGACCCAGAAAGAAAAGGGTGGCGCTGTGTAGAACCAAGTTCAAGAAGAATTCACATTTCTAGAAATGTAGTCTTTGATGAAATGTCTTCATGGTGGGGGCCTGAGAACAAACCATTGCAAGATTCACAGAAGTTAACAAACAATGTTGGTCTATCTATAACAAAGTTAAATCTGACAAAGGAAATGACTGAGGCTGCTTCAAACGGAGAACAGGTTGCTTATACTCAACATGAACAACGGGTTTCTGATTCAGAACCTGTTTCTGAACTAGTTTTATGAAGGTCGCAGCGAGTACCAAAACCAAACTCAAAGTATATGTATGCTCGGGTTGCTAAAGTTGAAGACGGGTTGCGTGAACCAGATTCATACCATGAAGCTAGTGAAAATGAGCACTGGATAAGTGTAATGAAAGCCAAAATGGATGCCCTTGTGTCAAACCAAACATGGGAGTTAGTTCTAAAACCACCTGGTGTTAAACCTGTGTCTTGTAAATGGGTTTACAAAGTAAAGCAGAAAGCCGATGGAACCGTTGACAGGTACAAAGCTTATTTGGTGGCTAGAGGATTTTTCTCAGCAAGTTGGGTTAGATTACGAAGATACGTTCAGCCCAGTTGCAAAGATCACAACCATTCGAGTACTTCTAGCTCTAGCAGCTTCTAAAGGCTGAAAGTTGTGTCAAATGGATGTTCACAACGCGTTTCTATACGGAGAGCTCGATCATGTCAGCTACATAATGCAACCAATGGGGTTTGAAAGTCAAGAACATCCTGAACACGTATGTAAGTTGAAGAAAGTGATTTACGGTTTAAAGCAATCACCAAGAGCGTAGTTTGGTAAAATCACGGAATTTCTCGAACAAAATGGGTACCAACTTACTTCAGCCGATGCTAGTCTATTCGTCAAGAAACTGGGTGAGAAAATCGTGTTTGTCCTTGTGTACGTAGATGACTTAATCATTTCAGGGGATGTTGACGAAGAAGTCGAGTTGTTAAAGTCTAATCTGTCCACTCGGTTCAAGATGAAAGATCTCGAAAGGCTCAAGCACTCTCTGGGTTTAGAATTAGACTACACTAATGATGCAATGATATTACATCAGAGGAAGTATACCAATGATTTGCTGCATAAATTTCATGTAGCTTCGTGCAAGCCGGCAATAGTTCCTATGGATCGGAATGTTAAGCTGTATGCCACTAATGGGAAGAAATTGGATGATCCAACAAGGTATAGAAAGATGGTTGGAAGCTTGATCTATCTCACATTGACCCGACCCGACATTGCATTTGTAGTTGGATTTCTTAGCCGTTTCATGCAAGACCCAAGGAAACCACACATGGTAGCTATGAAAGAAGTTCTGAAGTATATTAAAGTTACTGTTGGAAAAGGCTTACGATTTGGAAGTGATGTTGAGCCTAAGTTGTTTGGTTGTTGTGACGCCGATTATGCCGGTGATGTTAATACGAGAAGATCTACAACTGGGTATGTTTTTCTGTACGGGTCAAGTCCTATTTCTTGGTGTAGTAAACGCCAACCAACCGTTTCTTTATCTACCACGGAAGCCGAGTATCGGGATGCTGCTATGGCAACCCAAGAGTGTGTATGGCTCATCGAGTTGTTAAGGAATTTGAATCAGAGAGTGGTGTATCCAGTGCAGTTGTGGTGTGATAATATTTCAACAATTAAGTTGGCTCAAAATCCAGTGTTTCACGCCAGGACGAAACACATTGAAGTTCATTACCATTTCATTAGAGAAAAGGTATTGAATGATGAAATCAGTCTGGAAGTAATCGGTTCAGAAGAGCAGGTTGCAGATGCTTTAACAAAAGGTTTAACTGGTATGAAGCTGAAGCAGCATAGTGCAAGTATGGGAATGGTGGACCATGACATTGAGAGGTGGTGTTGAAAGTTCATGTCACAGTCCACGTGGAACCTAGTTGGTTTTGTTTATTTTTCTACCATTATTTTCTTAATTAAATAAGTCAGTCGGTTGTTTGTTTGTGGTCTTCCTGGTTTTTTGGTTTGTTAGCTATTATTGTGGTAGTAGTGTTGCACGTGGTTTCTTCAACTAGTATTTATGTATGTTAGTCTGCATATCAATGAGAATAAGAAACTTGAGTCTGTGTGTTTCTTATTAAAATCTTTATTTGCTCCTATATCACAGTTACCTTTGTGTGTGTTTGTTTCATCTATGTGTCGTACCTCTTTTAACAAGGAGTCCAGCTGCGGAAGGGAAGAAGTCCAGCCGTGGAAGGGAGGGAGTCCAGCCTATTCTGGACTATACGTCTACAGATCCCATCACTATTTCAGATGAAAAGTTTGATACGCACGATCTTATTCAACAAATGGGACACTACAAGATTAAAAGGGTGGTGGTGATAGTGGCGGTGGTGGCTGGCGGTGGGGGTGACTGGTGAGGTTTGTGGGTGGTGGTGGATATAGTATGATTAAGAAAAAAAGAGTTGCAAATTTCGTCCCTAAAGTAGCAAAACACGAGAGATTTATTAGTCATTCACAGGCTTTTGGTCCTTACTAACGATAGAAATAACGCTCGTTTGGCTTCGTGGGTTTTTTTGCGCCGCCACGCCTACTTCAGAGACAAAATCGAAACAAAGTTGTTTTCATAAGCTTTATTGCAATTTTGAGAAACATTAAGACATAGTTTGCAATCACTACTACATATCAGGTCTTTAGCGACGCACATTTCCGTCAGAAATCTGTCAGTATAGGTGGTTTCCGATGGATTTGTGACGGATAATGTTTGTCGCATAATCCATGGTCGGTAATTTGTATCAGCCGGAAATCTGTCAGAAACAGCGACAAAAACTATCTGTCGGAGTTCTGTCGGTAAATTCTGTCGGAATTCTCTCGGAATAAATTCTGTCAGAAGATCGTCGGTAACTGTACAGTAAAGTGTCACAATCCTGTCACAAATACTTTTTGGAATATCATCTGAAAAAGGCATAGAACTGGACAAAGCTATAGCTAAAATTTATGTAATCATGTATATAAAATAGCTTAAATGAAACCAATAAATAAAAAAGGCTTATTCAGAATTAAACATATTTGTCTATCATAGATTAAGAAACAATGTCCATCAGGATATAAATGGAAATCAAACACTAAAACAGATAATGTGAGAGGGAGAGGGGGGAGGAAGAGAGAGAGAGAGAGAGAGAGAGAGAGAGAGAGAGAGAGAGTGAGCGAGAGAGAGAGAGAGAGAGAGAGAGAGAAAGGATGGAAGGAGGAGAGAGAGCGGGGACGGAATAGGGGGAAAAAGAGAAAGGGGGAGGGTGGGGGAGGGAGGGAGTGGGAGAGAAGAAAGGGGAGGGAGAGTATGTTCTTGTATATCATCCTACTGAGGGATGAGAGAGAAAGGGAGAAGGATGGGGAGAGGGAGAGGAGAGATGGGGAGGAGAATAGGGGGAAGGTGAGAGGGGGTGAAAGGAGGGATAAAGAGATGAGAAGGGAGCGGATAGGGCGTGTGGAGATCGAGCAGGGGCTTTAGTTGATATCTCTATTTTTTGAGGGATGAGGAAAAGCAGAAAAAGAAGAAAAGAAAGAAAAAAGGAGAAAAAAAGAGAGAAGAGGAAGAAAGAAAGGAAAAGAAGAAGAGAAAAGGGAGGTAAAAAGGAAAAAAAAAAGAGGTTAAAAAGGGAGTGATGAGCGGAGAGAGAGCGGGGGAAGGAGAGAGAGGGGGAGAGAGAGGGAGGGAGAGAAAACATGCGGGGGTGATGGGGCATTGAGGGGGAAGGGAGGAGGAAGGAGGGGAGAAAAGGGGGGAGGGATGGGGAGAAGTGGGGGGTGGGGGAAGGGAAAGGAGAGAGAGGGTAGGGCTGAGGGGAGAGGTGGGGAGGCGAAAGGGGGGAAGTGTAGGGAGTGGGCGGGGGGTAGAAATGGGGGGGGTAGAGTGGGGGGGTGGGAGCGAAGGGAAGAAGAAGTATGGGAAAAGAGGGCGGAGGAAAGAAAGAGGGCGGAAGGGATAAAAAAGTGAAGAAATGGGGGAGAGGGGAGGAAAGGGAGAGGAGAAAAGGGAGGGGAGGAAGGGATGATTAATTTAACGTTGACCATGAATGAATAATGACACATTTGATGGTAGTCTTTTTAATATTGATTGCGAAGTATATAGTCGCACGCAATAAGTGTATGTTTGATCGACCTTAAGAGAAAAGTTATTATTGAATTCATGACTTATATTTTCAAAACTTTTTTTAACTAATTAGCTGAACGCTTTTACGATTATTGAATAATGCCACCTTTGATGGTAGTCTTTTTGAATATCCAATGCGAAGCACATAGCCGCACGCAATAAGGGTTTGTTTGGTTGAGGGATTACGATTGTATTTATGGCTTATATTTTCAAAACTATTTTAAACCGATTAGTTGAATGTTACGGTGAATTGATAATGCCATCTTTTAACTATCATTTGCCAAATATGTATCCACACGCAATAATTTTGATTAACCTTTAGAGAAGAGAGTTATGACTAAATTAATGACTTGTATTTTCAAAAATATTTTTAACTGATTAATTAGACATTTACAGTCAATGTAATGCCATCTTTGATGGTAGTGATAGAGAAATAATTTATTTATTAAGTATGACCAAAAAAAAAGCGTTTTTGTTTTGTTCGCTAAAAAATTATTTGTCTATTTTTGTTTAAAGAATGAACAAACACAAATAAGATTCTACATTATTTTAGTTAGACAGATGTGCATAAAGCACTAAAGTCTTGTTCGTGTATTCATAATTGTAAAGCCCGATTATACTTTTAGTTAAGTAATTAGGAGTATAATTAAACAGCGAACAAAAGTAAAAAAAAGTAATTTATGCTTTTAATGCAAGGTTGTTTTTGTACGGTTAGTTATTTTTTTCGTTATATTTATGTAACTTTTATATAAACGAACATAAATAAACTAACATGAACTGAAAAGTGTATTTACGTATTCTCGTTTATATATTTGTTTGTTACTTTAATATAAAGTCAAGTGAACTCCAAGCATATGTGGTCATAAACTAGTTGTTTATTTATCAAGATTTCACATAAAATAAAGTCCAGATAGAGCAAACGTAGTTATAAACAAGAAATTTACGTATCAAGATTATTCTATTATATGGCAGGATCGGTTGAATCATCCTGAGTCAATGATGATGTAAATATATATGAGGACTACGAGCTTTGTCGAAGATGAGTCGATTTATGTATCTGGGATTAAGGTTGTGTTTGGCAACGGGCTTGCGAGGACTTATTGAGACTTGAGCTTTTAAAATAAGTTGGCTTATAAAAATAAATCTTGTTTGTCACAGGAGCTTATAGATGTTTTAATAAGCTATAAGCTTAAGCCCATAGAAAATAGCTTATAAAGGCTTATAGCTAGTCAAATTACTTAAATATAATTCAAAATATAGTGGATTATCACACAAAATGTGAATTTAATTTGATGTGTTTTTATGCGATTTTACAATAATAAACTTTAGCTTAAATTAATTCGCCAAACAATTTTATAAAATTATAAATTTTAATTTTCAAATTATAATATAATATAATCTCAAACTCCAACTCCAGCTTCGATTAAAGCTTTAGGGCCCGTTTGTTTTGACTCATTGGACATAACTTTAGGATTTAAAATATTAAAACCCTTGATTGGTTAAAATGTCTCCCCTAATAATTGGGCTGAGTACAATTTTGTTTCCATCTTCAAAAGTATATTATTATGGTAGGTTTTGTAAAATTCACTAGGCCCGTATGTCGGGTGTGTGTGCATCTCTTCTATTTCATTTCCATTATTATTATAAAATAACTGTTTTTATTAATTTATAAATTTTAAATATTATTTTCTCTCTCTTACTTTAAATTCAAATCCAAAACTTAAACCAAATTCAAATCCAAATCCAAATTCTAATCATAAACCCATTTACAAACCAAACGGACCCTTAGTCCCAACCCATTATCAAACATATATGTACATGGCAATTTGAGAAATAGTTGGTTACCCGCGCATAGCGGCGGCAATAAAAAATTTACTAAGTCAACTCTTTATTTAATTTCTTACCCGCTTAGTAATTTCGTTTCACAACACTTTGAATGTATGTGTTCGTTGTATGTGTTCGTTTGGGTTTTTCGTAGCTTTTCCGCAACACTATATTAACATTATCATTCTAGCATGTAAAAAGACAACACTCTCTCCGAAAGTATATAGTTTTAACGTATCAAATTTATATTTATTAAGGTTAAAGTTGTAAAAAAATATAAATTAATACAAAATAAACCCACTAAAAATGTAAAAAACAAAAATATATATAAAAATATATCAAAATTGATGTTGAATTAAAGAGCACAAAATTTTAAAAAATATGATAAAATTGGATCATAATAAAATTAAATTGATAAAAAGATATTTCAATTTGAAAATAAAAGTGATTTTTTAATCAAAAGGTGACACATGTCACTTTATAATGTGGTTCTTTAAAATGAAATACTCCAGATGCTCAAGTAGTATAGATAATTACTATAAGGACGTGTCTCACCAGGTGAGTTTAACTCATTTGATTCTGTCGGTCGTATTTATTTTGTTGAATTCGTTACTGTAGTTTGAAATATAAACTATATATTATAACCTTTGAATATTTGTGGTGGGTTGGTGTTTCCAAAACTTTCGAAATCATATGATTAAAAGAAAGACTATAGCGTTGGCTGGGGCAATTTCTGATCCGATACGAAATCCGACTTGAAACCGACACGAAAATTAACAGGTTCAGGTTGAGTCTAATAGATTTTGGGTCAGGTTTGGGTCAACCCATCTGACCCGTTTATTAAACATGTTAGATTCGGGTTGGAAATAAATTAATGGGGTCTACCCGTCAACTCGTTTAAAAGTTTTTCCTAAAATTAAAAATTATTTATATTTTATTATATGTGTTAAATGGGTTAAACGGGTTGACCCGTAAACTCGTTTAACCTGTTTAACCAGTGTAATGTTTCAACTTTTGTATATAAAACGGGTTAAATGAGTCAACCCGAAACCCGTTTAAGCTATTTAACCCGTGTAACCTATTTAACCCACCAACCCAGGTATATATACGGGTTAAATGGGTCACGTTCGGGTTATGTGTAAACAGGTTAGGGTTGACATAGCTGACCCGATTATTTAAATTGGTCAGGTTCGAGTTGGGGTTTTCTGACCCGCCAAACTGCCAACCCGAACCCGCCAACTTGAACCGACCCGAATTGCCACCTCTAGTTTTGGTTTATAATGGTTGATTTTACTCGATGAGCATGAGGTATTATGACATGTTAAAACATGTCATTTCAACGTCATTTAGACATCTCATTTTTAATACTCACGCATCAAAATAAAAAAAGAAAACCTTATGTGGTGTTTAGTTGTAGAAAAATCTTCATGTTTTTTTTTCTAAATTCTTTGAGAAAGAAATTGTTTTTCTTCTCTAAAGAAGAGTTGAATTTTGAAAACATGTTGCTGTGTTTGGCAACAAGCGTTTAGGAGCGACGGGCGGTAAGCATTTTAGATGAAAAACTTGTTTGTCAATACCTCAACAAGCATTTGAATATTATTTAATCGCTCCAATCTCAAAATGCTTATTGAAGAAGCATTTTAGAAATGCTTCAAGCAGTTTGTTATAAAATTACATTTATACCCTCAAATATAAAATTTATAATTTCGTTAATCAGGTTATATGCCATTTTTCGTAATTTTACACTTTTTAATTACATCTTACAACTACGTTACCAAACACCTTTTTTAAACAAACAACTACTGCTTACTTCTTCTACTAACTGCTCATGTTTACTGCTCCTGCTACTGCTACGTGTCACCAAACATATTAGGAGTTGTATTTTTCCTTTTAAAATGAAGAATAGTAAAATGCGATTTTCTGTTTTTCTATTTAAAATAGGAAAATGAGAATTTTATTTTTTGGAAAAATATTAGAAAAAAATGCAACTAAACAAGTTTTCAGTTTTTTCATTCTCAAATGAAAGTTTTAATAAAAATTTAGATATTTTTGCCCAACTAAACATTAGTCTTATTGAAAGGCGGTTTTCTTCATCTACGATAATGAAACGGCATTTGTTAGATAAAAATAAGACTCGATAGGTTTGTGATGCAGGTGCAGTCAACGTAACAAATATGCTTGGCGCTTATTTTGCGGTAACACATTTCTATGGCGGATTGGGCTGAAATTCGCATGGTCACTCGAAAACGGCCCAACGGTCAAGACTCGTTGTTTTGCTATAAGTCCTGTCAGTTTTGGGCCTTTCGGGATCGTTTGGGCCCTCAAAAGGGCGTTTTTCTATTTTTAGGCTTTATTTTGGACATAATCAATTATGTTTTGTATGAGATTTTGTTTCCTTTTTATTTGGAACTTATCCTCCTTTATAAGGACGATTTTTAGGGTTGTCTCGGCAACTTTTGAGAAACCTATGATTTATTAAATAAGAGAATTTCTCGTCTTGAGAATTTTGGATTAGTTCTTGTGTTTGTGTGGCTTGTTTTTATATTCGATCTGCATTATTTGGAATCAGAGCCTTTAGGTGATCATGTACACCCGTGGTAGAAAGAAAGCTGAGGCGGAACCAGCACCTCCTACTCGTGATCCTCGTGATGTAGAGACGATTGAAAGGCTGCAGCAGCGGATCCAATAACTCGAGCTCCAGCAATTACAGCCGGACTCGCCGGCAGAAGAGGCGGAAACTGAGCCTAACGTCTGGGACGATAAGCCAGTGGACGTCAATCCTTTTGGCGAAAGAAAACATAGGTATGTTAATCGTCTTTATCAACCTCGTCGTAATGATCATGCTGTAGATCGTGAAGATAAATATCGCGATGATCTCTGGAATTGAAGATTGAGATCCCTAAGTTTACAGGTATGGTTCATCCTAATGATTTTATTGATTGGTTAAGTACGGTTGAACGGGTGTTTGATGTGCGGGATATCCCTGACAAGCTGAAAGTGAAACTCGTGACCATCAAGCTTCGACAATATGCTTCGTTATGTTGGGATCATGTTAATAAGAGGCGACGAATTAAAGTAAAATCGAAGGTTGAGACTTGGGAAAATATGAAGAAACCGATGAAGGCTAAGTTTCTACCTGGAAATCATCGTCAACAGGCTTTTCTTGACTATAATAATCTGTCCCAACAGAACATGACTGTGGAAGAGGTTATCAATGAGTTTGATAAGCTTCGTATGAGGTGTGATGTAGTTGAAGAAGAAAAACAAGTTGTCGCACGGTTTTTGGGAGTCCTTAAACCTAAAATTGATGATATTGTAAGTCTTCAACCTTATTGGACCTATATGAATGTTTGTAAGTTAGCTTTAAAGGTTGAAAACAGATTAAGGCAAAGAGTAAGGGTTCCGCTAGTCGTTTCACCCCACCTACAAGAACCGCTCCTCCTACAGCACCTAAAACAGCACCTAAAGCCACCACCCCCACAACCTCGGCTGCAGGTAATACCAGAGAACGTGTTAACAATGCCCCTCATTGTTACAAGTGTAGTAGGCTTGGGCATTATGCATGTGACTGTCTGAATCTGAAAACACTGGCCTTCGTACCTGATGACGCATGCCCAAATTATGATACCGATGCAAAACCTGAAGTAGATGAACCAGGTGATGAGTTGATATATCCTGATCGTAGAGAGGCATTGGTTATTCAGAGAGTCTTAAATGTGGTTGTTTCAAAATCTGCTGATGATAATTCGTGGCTTCGTAACAACATTTTTAGAACCAAGTGTACTTCTAAAGGGAAATTTGTGATATAATTATAGATGGGGGCAGTTGCGAGAATGTAGTTTCTACATATATGGTTGAGAAGTTGGGAATGAATACGGAAGACCATCCAGAATCGTACCAGTTAACTTGGTTAAAAAAAGGAAATACTGTTAAAATCAGTAAACGTTGTCTTGTGCAGTTTTCTATTGGTAAGAGTTATAAAGATGAAGTGTGGTATGAAGTTATACCGATGGATGCAGGTCACATTCTATTAGGGCGTCCTTGGCAATTTGATAGGAAAACAAAACATGACGGGTTCCAAAACACTCACAGCTTTAAGAAGGATGGTGTGAACATTACTTTAGTTCCTTTTGATTCTCGTCAAACACAGGCAGAGGGTTCTAATTTATTTATGAAAAAGACTGGTTTTGAGAGACTTATGCAAACCAGTCCCTATGTGTTTACTATTGTGGTTGTAGAAGAAAACGAGATTATCAGTGAAGCTCCCCTACAAGTAAAGCCATTGCTTGAGGAGTTTGCTGATATGATTCCCGATGACATACCCCTGGATTATCGGCTATTAGAGACATTCAGCATTGTATTAATTTTATTCCAGGTTCCGTTATCCCAAACAGACCAGCTTATCGAATGAATCCGAAGGAGTTTGCGAAGCTTCAGAGACAAGTGACTGAGTTGCTGGATAAAGGGTTGATTCGGGAGAGTTTGAGTCCGTGTGCAGTACCTGCCTTGTTGGTACCCAAACATGGGGGACTTTTCGGATGTGTATTGATAGTAAAGCTGTGAACAAAATAATGATCAATTATCGTTTTCCTATTTGATCTTCTTGACCAGCTACATGGTTCTACCATTTTTTCTAAGATTGATTTGAGGAGTGGATATCATCATATTCGGATGTGACCTGGAGATGAATGGAATACAGCTTTCAAAACTCGTGATGGACTGTACGAGTGGATGGTTATGCCCTTTAGACTGTCTAATGCGCCGAGTACATTAATACGCTTTATGAATCAGGTTTTTAAACCTTTTATTAGTCACTTTGTTGTCGTATACTTTGATGATATTTTGATATATAGCAGCAGTCTTGAGCAGCATTTGTCCCATCTTCGGCAAATATTATCTGTTTTACAAGCTCAGAAATTATATGCTAATGGGAAAAAGTGTCACTTCCTTGTGACAGAAGTGCTTTCTTAGGATATATTGTTACTGGTAGTGGCATAAATATAGACCCAGCAAAATTTAAGGCGATTATTAGCTTGCCAACACCTTCCACTATTCATGACATTCGCAGTTTTCACGGGTTAGCGTTCTTCTACTGGCGTTTTATTCGGAATTTTAGTTCTATAATCATGCCCTTAACTGAATGTATGAAGGGTGGTCGATTCACGTAGACAAGTGAGGCTGCCAAGGCTTTTTTCATTCTAAAGGCTAAGGTAACCGAGGCTCCTGTTTTGGCATTACCTAATTTTGATGAAGTTTTCCAGGTTGAGTGTGATGCTTCTGGGGTGGGCATTGGTGGTGTTCTAAGTCAAAATCAGCGGCCAATTGCTTTCTTTAGTGAAAAACTGAATGATGCGAGACGTAAGTATTCCACTTATGATAAGGAATTTTATGCTATTGTTCGTAGTTTGGATACTTGGCGACATTATTTACTTTCTAATGAATTTGTCCCTGTTTTCTAATCATGAGGCTTTGGAATTTATTAATGGGAAACATAAGCTGAAGTCTCGCCATGCAAAGTAGGTGGAATTTATTCAGGCTTTTTTATTCGTTATTCGACATAAGGTTGGGTCGATAAATCAGCTGCGGATGCACTTAGAAGTCGTCGTCATTTCGTTAATTTACCACTATGCAGATTCGGTGCATAGGTTTTATTCGTTGGTGGGCTTTAAATTGCGATGACCTCTGCTTTTAATGGAATATGGATGTAAATTTGATAATGGTCCTTTTCAGCAGTTTCCAAGCTGGATGGTTTATTTGTTTTTAAAGGTGCGCGGTTATGTATTATATCTTTATGCCTCTTTGTTTTTGCGTGAAGCTATTATTTTAGACGTTCATTAAGCAGGTGGATTAGCGGGATCACTTGCGTGTAAGACCTTGTCCCTACTCATTCGTGAACAAGTTTATTGGCCCAAGAGAACTGATGTTAACAAGCTTCTTTGAGAGGTGTCCGTACTTGCCACATTTTGCCCAAAACTCATAGTAGTAAGCAGGTTTGCTTACCACTTTGTCTGTTCCTGTTGCTCCATGGGAAGATGTCAGTTTGGATTTTGTTTTAGGTTTGCCTCGTACTCAGCGAGCTAAAGATTCTGTTATGGTAGTTGTTGATCGATTTTCAAAGATGGCTCATTTTGTACCTTGTTCGAAAACGTTTGATGCTAGTCAAGTAGCGAGGTTGTATTTTGTAGAAATTGTGAAGTTGCATGGTGTTCCTAAAACTCTTACTTCTGATCGAGATGTCAAGTTTGTGAGTCATTTCTTAGCATTCCTTGTGGACTCGTTAGGGGTCCTAAGTACGATCATAGTTCCCATCATCCTCAAACTTGATGGACAACTGAAGTTGTCAAATCGGAGTTTTAGGAAATCTTTTGCGCAGTTTAAAATGGGGATAATGCCAAACAGTGGTAATCTTATTCTTCCCACGAGCTATTTCGCCTATAACAGTCGTATAATCGCACACAAGTAAGAGTCATTTGAAGTGTATGGACGGGATCCGATACTCCTTTGGTTAGGTTCCAGAGTTTCCAGAGGTAGGGCGGTAAGTGGAATAATATGGCTGACTAGTCTGAGCATATTAAAAGTTTGCTCGGTTCGGTACAAAGAAACAGATTATTCGACATAATAAACAATAACAAGAAACAAAGCGGATAAGCGTCGAAAACAGGTTTTGTAACGGGATGGTGGATCTAGTTTGGATACATCTCGTAAGGATGCTGAAGATATCGTATGGTTAAGAGGTAATCAGACCTGACCACCAACTCTGACTCGGTAAGATGTAAAACATCTGCCCGCGTCTGACTCTCAGGAAAAAAACAAACAACCAAAACGTCTGACCGCATCTGATCGGTCAGAGTCAGATGTAGTTCAGATGTTTTTGGCAAAAACAAACACAGCCGTAGTCTTAAGAACTATGTTTAAGAATTGGAAATATGCAAAAGTGGTGGTACATTAGAATGGTCGGAGTTAGTTACTTGTAGCCTTGTAGGTAAACAATTATTGCATTTCCTAATCTTTAACTTAGTAAAGGAAAACGAAAAGTGGGGACTTTTGCATTTAAAAAAAAAAGAATTTTTCCTAATTAGGTATGATGCTTCAAATTTTTTATTATTTTTGAATATATGTTTAATTAAAAAGCTTAAATACTTCTAAAATTGACATTATTTTGGGGGAGAAATCTGATAAAGAAAAAAAACACTTAAAAATATATGTGTCAAATTCATAAAAACAAAAACTTGAAAAAAAGAGAAGGTAATTAATAAAAATTTAGTGGTTTAATTTTAAATGTAGAGTTAAGTGTAAATTTATAAATTTACAAATTTTATTATGACTTTAAAAAAAAACAAATAACCCCTTAAACTTTCATAACTTATAAAACAGAAAAAATAAAAATTATAAATATATTTAAAAAACATAATGTACAAGCCCCGTGCGTGCACAGGGATTAAAACTAGTAACTTAACTATAATATAACCCACTAAATAGTTGGCAAATTTCTTTACATTATGGAGTGCATGGTATTTACGTTTCAAGTGATGGCCCTTGGGCCAAACTTTATATAATATCTCTTTTCATTATAAATTGGCCCATCTAAATTGGAACCAATACGTGAGTATGTTTTTCAACAAGCAAAAAACCCGCGCGTTGCGACGGGACTAATTTTTACGTTTTGGGGGGTTTTTTTTGGGCGATGCGTTATGGCGGGACTAATTTTTAATATTTTCTTCTTTTGTATGATTCATGGAAAAAAAATTGCGTTGGGATGGGCTAATTTTGTTAAAAGGTGAGGGTCCGTTTTGTATTTTTTTTTTACTTTGGGTCAGATTTTAGGCTATTTTTGGGTTTTTTTTGCTAATTTTTTTCCGGATATTTCCTTCTTTTGTACGATTCGGATTTTTTTTTTGCTTTGGGACGGGTTAATTTTTTCCCGAATATTTTCTTTTTTTGGAACGGTTCGATATCTTTTTTTTTGGGCTACATTTTATGCGAATTTTAGGCTAGTTTGTCGACAAATGTGTATATTAGTAACAATTTTTTTTATGGCTTATGTGTTGGGCCTCATGTTTAAAGTGTTGTTTTTTTTTCTATATGTGTTTTTTTTAATATAATGAGTTGTACGTTTGTGACCATATCAATTATTTTAAAGTTATTAGGTATCGAAGATGTTTCCGCGGGTATTTTTTTTTTCTGAATAAATCGAAACTTTTGTAATATTTTTTTTCCTCCTACTTTGTGCATACAAATTTAAAAAAAAATAAAAAATTTCGGTCTCATGTTAAATAATTTGTTTTTTTTATATGGGCTTATATGTTGGGTCTCATGTCGCGGATATTTTTTTTATCTGAATAAATAAGTACTTTTGTATTTTTTTTTTCTTCATATTTTGTGGCAAGCAAATATATATATATTTTTTAAGTTGCAAAAAAAAAAAGTTCAAATGGGCTGGTTTAAAGTGGGAGCCCAATGGGCTGAACACTGTAGCACTGTAGCTGCTACAGTGTAAAACGACAGTGTTTTTGTAGGTAATTGTGTGTATATATAATGCAAATTACAAGTGTTGCTCGTCAAGACGTAGGCTTATTTGTTAATTTTTTTTATTAAGTCATGTTTGATTAAAAGATGACTTAATGCAAACAGCCTCAGTTTTGTTACTTGATATTTTCAGCCAAATTTCTTTATTAAGTCATAAA
>BQNB010085397.1:0-28486 GCA_026074375.1 Tanacetum coccineum | reverse complement strand
CTGGAAAATCTTCATGCTCATGAGATGCTAAAGGAGTTAAAAACTCTGTTTGCCTAACAAGCTGAGGAGGAGCTTCTTTAGACTATGCGAGAATTTCACTCTTGTTTTGAAAATGAAGGGCTATATAGACAATCTAGAGCGTTTGGGGCACCCCGTGTCACTTAACCTTGGAGTGAGTCTCATTTTGATCTCACTGTGCAAGGAATTTAACAGTTTTGTGCAGAATTACAACATGCACAACATGGGGAAGACAATTAATGAGTTGCATGCTATGCTAAAGCTCCATGAGCAAACTCTGCCCAAAAACAACGCACCTTTTCTTCATGTTATTCGAGCAGGTAAGGTCCAGAAAGTGAACAACAAGCACAAGAAACTGCAACCCCAACTGGCTGCTAGGGGACAAAATCAAGGGAAGGGGAAAAATAAGCTCGCTTATGCTCCTAAGCCCAAGATTCCCCCTCCACCCAAGAGGGAAAATCCAGCCAAGGACTTGATCTATCAAGAGTGTGGTGAGACAGGTCACTGAAAGAGGAACTGTCCTCAATACTTAGCCGAGTTGCTAAAAAAAAGAACACAGCTTCCGGAGCTAGTGGTTCAGGTATCTTCACTATAGATCTCAATACTTTCCTTAATAGATCATGGATCTATAACACTGGTTGTGGTACTCATATTTGTAATACAACACAGGGTCTAAGGGCAAGTAGGAAACTGAAGCCGGGGGCTCTTAGCTTGTACGTGGACAGTGGTCAACGTGAAGCTGTTGAAGCAATTGGCATTTTTCATTTATGTCTCCCGAGTGGATTAGAGATTGTTTTGAACAATTGTCAATATGCTCCCTCTATTACTAGAGGAGTAATTTCAATTTCACGTTTGTACGAAGATGGTTTTGTTAACTGCTTCGTGAATAATACAATTCAAGTTTCTAGGAATAACATGGTTTATTTTAGTGCTATCCCAAGCATGGTATTTTTGAAATTGATTTGTCTAATTCTTATGCAAATGATAGTTCTATATTTATTGTAAGCAACAAAAGAGTCAAGTTAGACTTGGACTCTACTCTCTTGTGGCATTGTTGTCTTGGACACATTAGCAAGAAACGCATTGAGAAGTTGCAACATAATGGACTTCTTAATTCAACTGACCTTAGGGCTTTTGAAAAATACGTCTCTTGTATGTATGGAAATATGGCAAGAAAACCTTACACACATCAAGTGGAAAGGGCCAAAGATCTACTTGGACTAATACACACCGATGTATGTGGCCCATTTAAGATCATGTCAAGACAAGGAGCAAGCTACTTCGTCACTTTCACTGACGACTTTAGTCGTTATGGTTATGTTTACTTGTTAAAGCATAAACATGAAGTGTTTGAAACTTTCAAAGTGTTTCAAAAGGAAGTAGAAAATCAACTCGACAAGACCATAAAATCGCTACGTTCTGATCGTGGGGGTGAGTATATGAGTCAAGAGTTTTTTTATCATCTAAAGGATCATGGGTTTATCGCCCATCATACTCCTCCTTACACACCACAACACAATGGTGTGTCAGAGAGGAGAAACAGAACCCTACTAGATATGGTTCGATCCATGATGAGTCAAACAACTCTTCCAAAGTCCTTTTGGGATTATGCTCTTGAGACTGCTACACGCATTCTCAATCTGGTTCCAACTAAGAAGGTTGAAAAGACACCATACGAAGTATGGCATGGGCAAGCCCCTAAGCTGTCTTACTTAAAAGTCTGGGGTTGTGAGGCACTTGTTAAGCGAGATACTCTTACCAAGCCTGACAAGTTAGAACCCAAGTCTACTAAGTGTATCTTTGTAGGATACCCAAAGGAAACGATGGGTTATTCCTTCTACTACCCACCCGAGAACAAAGTACTTGTTGCTCGGAATGCTGAATTCCTCGGGAATAGTCTTATAACTCAAGAAGTAAGTGGGAATTTAGAAAATCTTGAAATTATTCAAGAAGAAGATACACATCCTTCTATAGACACTAACTTAAATCATGAAGAGGATGATCTAGAAATAGATGAACCTCAAAGTGATATCATTCCCATTCGTAGGTCCACAAGGACACGACATGTCCCAAATCGTATGTGCCTATACATCGATGCTGAGGAGCATGAGTTAGGGGATCTTGGTGAACCCGCTAACTATAAAGCTGCATTGTTAGACCCTGAGTTTGATAAATGGCTGAATGCTATGAATGTAGAAATGCAATCCATGAAAGATAACGAAGTTTGGAACTTAGTTTATCTCCCTCCTAATGGAAAAATTGTTGGGAGCAAATGGCTCTTCAAAAAGAAGACTGACATGGATGAAGCTGTACACACCTTTAAAGCTCGTCTAGTAACGAAAGGCTTCACTCAAACCTACAGGGTTGATTATGAAGAAACTTTCTCTCATGTTGCAGACATTAGAGCTATAAGGATTCTTATAGCCATAGCCGCGTATTATGACTATGAGATTTGGCAAATGGATGTCAAAACTGCTTTCCTCAATAGACATCTCTATGAAGAAGTCTATATGATGCAACCTGTGGGGTTTGTCAATCCAAATTTATGGACTTAAGCAAGCATCAAGGCAATGGAATAAACGTTTTGATGATGAGATTAAGAAATTTAGTTTCACTCAGAATCAAGATGAGCCATGTGTGTACATGAAATCTAGTGGGAGTGATGTCACTTTTCTAATCTTATATGTAGATGACATACTGATTATGGGAAATCACATTCCAATGTTACAAGGCGTAAAATCCTAGCTTGGAAAGTGTTTTGCTATGAAAGATTTAGGAGAAGCTGCATATATTCTTCGAATCAAGATCTACAGAGATAGATCATGGCGGTTAATTGGTTTATGTCAAAGTGCTTACATTGAGAAAATCTTAAAGAGTTATCACATGGAGAATTCCAAACGTGGAAGTATCCCCATGCAAGAAAAGCTAAAATTGAGTAAATCACAAGGTGCTTCAATTCCTGCTGAAATAAGGCGAATGCAAAATGTACCATATGCCTCGGTTATGGGATCAATTATGTATGTTGTGATATGTACTCGACCTGATGTTGCGTTCGCTCATAACATAACAAGCCGATTTCAAAAGAATCCAGGTGATCTTCACTGGACTACTGTAAAAAAAGTTCTGAAGTATCTTCGGAATACCAAGGATATGTTTCTTGTTTACGGAGATGATATAAAACGAGAGCTCATGGTTTCTTGCTACACTGATGCTGGATATCTGACGGATGCTGATGACCTCAAGTCTCAGACTGGATATGTATTCGTTTTATCTCAGACTAGATATGTTCTTTTTAAATGGAGGTGCTGTTGATTGGATGATTGCAAGCAAAGACTTTTCGCTAACTTCATCTGCAGCAAGCTGAGTATATTGCTGTCTATGAGCTTCTAAGGAAGCCCCCCCACCCAATTTTGGGTTATAAAACTTCATTTCTAGGCCGGGTGTTGTATCCCACAATTGAAGACCCATAAATATGTATTGTGATTAATAATGGAGAAATCACTATAGATAATGAATTCTGGAATTCACTAAGGTGCTAGACAATTTTCGTGCCAAAAGTTCACTTCCTTCGTGACGTTATTGAACTTTGGTGACTAAGTTAGAAAAAAGGTTAACACATATGACAAATTAGCGGATCCTTTTAATAAAGCGTTGGCTTTTCAAAAGCATTCAGAACATATCTAAGAATATGTATGCTTCCTGCTTGTAGTTACATGTAAATTTGTGTTTAATAGTTTTTTTGGATATTGGGATTGTTATGCACTATTTTATTTCTGATGAATTTAAAGATACTTGGTATTTGTTTCATTAATTATAACATTTGTCTTATCCCTATATTTGCATATATAATCCTTGAGATGATTTATCCTTCTTTATATGTCCATTGTTGGTTAACAATATAGGGTATCGTTACATAAGGCAAATGTGAGTGTTGGTTATATTCTTTAAAATATATGGAAGGTTCCCGCCAAACTCATATGTTATTCACAAGGGATGCATATTGGACACCCCAACCTTCGACTAATTAATTTATGGATCCGTTGTCATAAGTATAATGTCGAATATGGTTAGTTAAGTCATCATTAGACTTGAGAATACAAACAAGTTTTTTTTCATTTTTTTTTGCTTTTTTTTGTTTTTTTTTTTTTTTTTTGGTTATGCTGTGGATATCATTTTTACTCTCTAAGTCAATCGTGGTATGAAATTGGTTGTTATAAAAGACTATTATTGGATGTGATGTGAAGCATCTTCACATACTTGTATTCAACAAGAATTTGTATCCTTCCACTTGATATGTGCTGAATGTTAAATTGGCGGCCTTCTCCAGAATTAATCAGATAATTTTTTGGCCGAACCCAAAGGGTAATGCAAGATGAATCTTGATTACATTTGGTATATCTGAATTAAGTTCTACAACGAGAATCTAAATGGTTAAACTATATGAATGAGTTAGGTTCCATATCCATGGTTTAAGGTATATGAACAAAGGGATGTTTTATACACAAGAGGATACATAACCATGCTACTGAAAATGTTTTTGAAACTTTATCTCAGACATTTCTAGTTTTAAAAACGAATGTGAGTGTTTCTAGACGTTTCCGTCGTTAGTATATGTGTTATCTGCTACTCGAACTCCCAAGTGGGAGCTGTTGGAATGTGGTAGTTGGATTAGCTTGATATAACTAGAAATGTGTGAGCCTATTGGGGGCACACACGTTAAACACATAAAGTGCGTTTAAAACTTCACGTAACGTTTCTAAGTAAACCATTTGGACATAAAATGAACAAGACAAGAATTCCTTGAATGTTTTATATGTGGCCAGCCTTAGAAGGCTTTAAAAGATTCTTGGAAAGTGTCTAGGTTCATTTTTTTAGAGATAAGGATAGGTAGAAGAGTTGTGATAGGTTTTGGAGAGTGTTTTGAGCCTTATCTCAACTAGGGTTTGAAGGGTATATAAACCCTTACCCCCTAGCTGTTTGGAATGATAGAAAAGAAGCCTCAAACACCCCAAAATTAGTTGCTAACAAATCTCTTCTCACCTCTCTTCTCTCAGCCGATTTATATAAACTTTAATTAGGGTTTATAGTATTTTGGTACACCCTTTTCTTGGCTGTTGAAATTCGGTGACCTCAAAAAGGGAGTTTGAATTGTGATCTGATCCCAAGAGCTTTCCAACAGGTTTAGGGTTAGGTTTAAAGGTTGTCAAAGGTGTGACAAGAAGCAGAAACGGGCTAGAGTTTTGTGTGGTGATTTTCGGTGGTACTGTAGCACCAAATTCGGTTAAACCCTAGTTTACTTAACTGATTTTCGGTGCTGCTCATTGGAGTGGATTTTGGTACTTGAATTCAGTTGGTTTATGTTACAAAGGTTGTTTGGGATACACGTGAAGTAGGACTAGCATCCGGGCGCATTCATTGGACGGATTTGTGTGAGCACTCGTAGAGGTGACATCTTAGTCTCTTTGTTTCATTAACATTTGATTCATCAAGAGGTTAGGTTTCTTTTTCCTTTTGTTTATTTATTGTATGTTAATCGTATGCACCATACTTGATCCATATCCGATGCGTACTCGTAGTGTTAATGGTTAACAGTTATTTAAATCCCAACATGATGGTCTTGCTTTTCGTTTTTAAAAAATCCACCATACTCCAAAACCAATAGTGTTGCTTTTTTTATTTTTTTATTACTTAAAACTATTATTTGTAAAGATTAGATATCATCAAGAACAAGTGATAAAATATATAAAATTACAGTTAATATCTTTATGCATGTATTAATAAATTCAATCCACCCGAGCCAGTCGTAACTTCAAAAACCATGAACTACTCAGACTTGACTTACTACGACTAATATTATTAAGCTGCCCAGAATGGCTCGGTCGCCATGTGGGTCTTAGTCGGTCGTAAGAGGGCCGCCCCATTGTGGGTAGGGGTGTGCACGGTTCGATTTTGGTCGGTTTTTGGCTAAAACTGAAACCGAACCGAAATATTCGGTTTTTATAAAACTAGAAACCGAAACCGCTCTGTTTTTGGCGGTTAGGTTTTATCGGTTTCTCGGTTTTTGCGGTTCGGGTTTTCAGTTTTTTCGGTTTTAAACCGTTTATATTTGGTTGTGGAAAATCTATTTTAATAAACTTGTTTTACGTAGAAAATTAAATATTTTTTTAAATTTTTTTGGTCAATATAAGCCTAATAATGTTTACACAAATTTCTACATTTATACACATATAAATGAGAGGCACACACATTTATGTGAAAATACACATAGTATGATCATTGTCATATATGTAACGATATGTTGTCAAGTAAACACACGTACACGACAAACACACACACACACACACACACACACACACACACACACACACACACACATATATATATATATATATATATATATATATATATATATATATATATATATATATATATATAAACGAGATTGTTTGCCCGCGCTTCGCCGCAGGGAGTTTTTTAAAACGTTTTTAAGGGTCGATGTTTGGACTATATTTTAGAGAAATCCATAGAAAGTTAAGTGGTTTCGTGGTGATAAGTATAGTATATATCTCTATAGTGCAAATTTTCACCAACCAGCTACGTTAATAATTAAATGCAGTATAGTATATATCTCTATAGTGCAAACTTTCACTAACCAAGATACCGTAAGTAATTAATCACTTAGGAAAGTAATTAATACACGGGTCGTAAATTCCTCGAAGAAGTCGTGAATTGAGATTTGGTGATAATTCGGATTCGAGTTAAGAATGATAAAGGATTTTTGAACTTTTGATTATACTACAAATATAATAGCATGAACTAAAAACAATTAACTAACACGAAATTTAAATGCACGAAAAGTAAAAACGTGAGCTAAAACTGAAATTTAAAATCTAAGGCACTACTTTTAACAAACTTTATACCTAAAAATCACAAATTTAAAAAGAAAATTTTAGGAAAAAGAATTGGAATTTTTTAACTATTTTTGAATTTTTTATGAATTTTTAAAGAAAAATGAATTAACAAAAATAAACTTTTTCTAAAAATTATCACTAAAATTTTACTTTTATTTTTCAAAAATACTAGATTTAAAAAGAAAATTTTCACAAAAAGAATTAAAAATTTTCAACTATTTTTCTATTTTCTATGATTTATTTAAGAAAAAGAAATTACTAAAAATCTATTTAAATTCCTAGAAAATACAAATTAAACTAGAAAAATAAAGAAAAATGGTTTTTATCTAATTAAAAGGTGCAGAAATCAATTGGAACAAAAATGCCCAAATTTTATAACCTAATTGAACCCTAATTTTACTAATTAAAAACTAAACCCTAATTTTATAAAACTAAAATTAAAAATATTAAAACTATTTTATTAAAATGAAAAGACAGGGTAGAAACTGTAAGAAAAGAAAGAAAAGGGTAGGCGGGGTAACTATTGGAAAATTACACTCTAGTGCAAACGGGTAACCCTATACTATTGAAAAAGTACAAATCAGACCCCGCGTTATGGCTTATTTTGGCTTATTAAGAAATGAGAATAAGCAAAAAACTTAAAACTACAAAGTTATACTTGAGTTTATTCTCTACAACTTTAACAAAGACACTTGTAACTTTTAACGACTGAATAAGCTAAAAATTAAGCTTTTAAAACTGCACAACAGAAACTACGCTTTTCCCTATCTTTTTAAACTTTTGCTTATTACTAGCTTATTAATACATGAAAGTTAAAACTAAAAGAAACTATATGAAGCCTGTGATGTGTACTAGGGATATCTAGAAAGAAATAAGCTAAGTTTTAACAAGAATAACAAGAAACTTGCTAATGAAAAGTGAAAATTCCGGCTTAAAACTGAGATTAAGCTAATCCTAATAAGCAATCAAGCTTATTTCTTAATCCTGAAAACTTAAACTTTGAAAATATAATCCTATCTCTATGAGATAATGAATAAGACCTGGACTATAAAGATTGATTATATAACCCTAGTAAAGAGATATCTAAAAGAATTAAACTAG
Organism: Tanacetum coccineum; assembly: GCA_026074375.1. Taxonomy (NCBI): domain Eukaryota; kingdom Viridiplantae; phylum Streptophyta; class Magnoliopsida; order Asterales; family Asteraceae; genus Tanacetum; species Tanacetum coccineum. Next base: position 20,456 of record BQNB010085397.1, on the reverse strand, counting down.
AATGAAAAGTTGCTGCTATACCACTTTCATAAGAAAAATTAAGCTAGATTAAAAGCTTAAAATTGAAAACTAAATGATGACTTATGTAAAGCTAATGGAAATCTACTAAAAATGCTTAATTTTAAATCCTAGCTTCTAAAAATGAATTCTAAAAGGAAACTAGAAATTGATGAGCAACAGCAGTTAATACTGCTGTTTACTTCCTAATTATGCTGATGCACTTGGCACCACTTCAAATGCAGGCCAAATTTTGAAGTTAGAACTCTTTAAACTATCTATCTAAATGTTTCTAAACCTGAATTAACTATGCATGAACTCTAGAATGCCTTGAAGACACTTAACAACAAAACTTCTTAATCCTAAAACTGTCCTGGAGCAAATACAAGCTTTTAAACTCAAAAATTTGTAATACAACTAACAAACTTTAAATCCTATTTAAAACTTGTTTAATATGACACCACACAAACTTTCAAGAGCATTTGATACGACTTGTTGACTTAGAGGTCAAATATGCATATCCCAAACACTCCCTATCTCAAACGGTTCCCAAACTTATAATACTTAAAACTATTTTAAAACCTAAACAGCTAAATCTTTATAGCACTCGTTATCTGTATACTCACCTACTTCAGCTGACTAATCTCTAAAAATCCTATCTTTATTTAGAAATATAAGCTAGTTTATCAGCTAGCCTTATTACTAACTTAATATGAAAAATTTAAAGAAATGATTTAAACTAACACAGCTTTTAAGCAATTGATATTAAACTAACTAAAACAAATCTAAACAAAAATGATCACAACTAAGAACAAAGAATTATGCTAAATGAGTAAGCTCAAATTTATCTAAAATGACATATACAAAATAAAACCTGATTAAAGATTCGAACTAGCCACTCTATCTTAATGAGTGATTAAGTAAAAAACCTATCGGCACCTTGCCTCTAAACCAATACACTAAGCTCAATAAGCTGAATAGCTTATTACACCATTTGCTTCCAAATTGATTCAATTTGATTCAAATGACAAATAATGAACACTAAAAGACAATAAGCAGTAATAAAGAGCTTTTAGTAAAGTGAACAAATTTATAATTAAGAAAACAAAAAAGCTACAATGAGCTTATTCAAGCTTATTTGATGACAACAGCTTATTACATGAAAATTTTAGAAAAAACACAACACAACTAGCTGTTATTGCTTAAAAATGAAAAATACAAGAGTAGTAACAAGAGGTAAAACTGAAATTGAAAGACTTTAAAAAAAAACTTAATTGCAACAGTACACGAATTTGAAAAATACAAAGCAAATTGAAAAACTCTAAAAACTACTACTAAACTCTTAAAAACTGAAATATACAAGCCTATTTAAGAGGGATAATATGAAGGATGAAAATCTAGTTGTAATACGAGCCCTATCCTTTCTTCCTTTGGATTTACAGCCGTTGGATTCAAATGATGACGTGTCCAGGCCAATTAGATGTTGACACGTATTCGAAATGATGTGGCGTTGAGGAAAATACGAGGTTAGATGAGCTTGTAGCAGGGAAAAGGAGAGAAAGGTTTTGGGTTTGTTGGGCAATTTTGGCGGGAAAGTTTGTTGGAAAACAGTTAGGGAATTATTTAGCCGCGTGTGTGTTTAAATCTTTGAGCTATTTGCAAAACTAGCCCTTGCGTTTCCTTTTGAAAAATGTAGTGTAAAAGAACTTTGAATGTTGTCAACTCTGGCCCTCGTGGTTTCTATTTCTTTTTTTCTCCCTTTATAAACCAATTTTCTAGCTTTTGCAACTTTGGTCCTTTGAACTTAGAAACTTCCAAATAAGCCTTTGAACTTTGAAAACTTGTCAACATTGGTCCTTTGACTTTCATTTGGGTCTTCATTGACTTGTATCGGGCTGATCCGGCTTTTGAGATTGATTTGGCTTCCCATCTTGTCTTGTCTTTTCCGTTTCTTGTCGGTTTTTGACTGTTTTTGCTCACTTTTGTCTTTTCATATCAACTCCTGCACAATAGACACAAAATCACACATTTTTCTATCTTTTTGGCATTATTTGGCTTTTATTTGGCAAAATCCCGGGTATTTAATATATTCAATTAAGTATTTATCATTAAGTTATGTTTACATAGAGGACATAACACTAATAGAGAAGAGTTGTACATTTAGCTATTCAATAGTTTCAGCAGAACATGTTTGTTAAATTTTTTGGTTGGATCAAAAGGTTAAGCTTTTTTCTTCATTTCAAGTCTTCTGCTGCTATTGTTGTAGCTTCAAAAGTTTTAGCTGGACATCATCAAAAAGATGAAGTTCTTTTCCTCATACCCATGCTTCCTGTTATAAAATAAATGAAGACATGGATTAGATAGATATGTATATGTTGTGTGAAGTAAAAGAAATGAAAGTGTGCATTAGATAGATATGTGTGTGCTGTGTAAAATAGTGTGAATCAGTGGTGTTAAAGGGTTGTCATTTCACATTGCACAGTTGGATTGGTGTCTTTTTTTTTGCTATAAGTTGTGTGCAAAAGCTAGGATGACACTTGCTGTTTTTGTGTGAGTGGTTAAAAGTTAGTGATTTTCATTTAGGAGATGGGACATCATTTCATGGTGGTCAGTACTATTTTAATTTCACATGATGCTAGTTGACAGAAATGAATGTTTATATTTTGTTTTTTTGTTGTTGCTTATGATGAGTGTTTGGTTTGTTTTGACATGTGGTGTGGACGTGTAAAGTGAAATCTGGTAGAATTTATTTTTCTATGCTTTTAGAGATTATCATGTTTTTGAGTTTTATCTTTGGTTTTGCTTATTTAAAGAGTGATTACTGTATAAGGAATGTGTAAAAGAATGGAGTGGTTGCCGAAGTGTGCGAAGCTTGAGATGGCTGTTGGTTCTCAGAACTGGTTGGGCATGATGGTTGTGTATTGTCGAAATGCAGCTAAGGAGGATCGGGAGTTTGCTACTCGAGTAAATAGGATGCGTGGAGATATGATTGTTGCGTGTGAGGACAGGGTGTCTTTTGTTGCTGAGCTTGAGACGTTGTCGGATGTCACTACAGCTGTCAAGACTGCTTTTTTTTAAGGAGACGATGGACACAGATGATATGAGGATAGGGCTGTTGCATGATTTGGAAAAGGAAGCGGAAGAAAGAGCTCGTGAGAAGGAGGTGTTTGTTCAGAAACTTTTTCGTGATGTATCTGGCTAGAAATGTTTATTATGTTTGTTATGTGTATTATCGAATAAGTGTATTACTGCTTCTGTTTAAACTTGTTGTGTCTTGTATTCAGTATAGCATAATCTGTAATACAGTGTTTTTATTCTCAATGTTGGCATGAATGAAATTAACCTCTTTTTTATCAGATTTTATCTCTTTTGGAAAAGTTTGACATAAATATGTGTTGTCATGTCATGTTATTGTTGGAGGGGTTGGAGTTTAGTGCTTATATTTTTTTTATTTTGGGCAGTGTAAAAAAGGGAAAATTAGTTGTTGTCATTTCATAGCAGTGTGTGTTCGTGTGATGATATGAGTTGTTGGATTCTAGTATGCATTGATACAGAGAGCTAACAAACAAAATTCAATAAACATGTGCCCCTCTTTTTTAGGTCTGTTTAGGGAGTATTAACTCTAACATATGGAAACTCGTAGTTTGTTAAGGGAGTGAAAAATGACGTCTGTGCCGTAGTGTGGAGCTTTACGTGATGCTGTAGGTGGATGGGACTGGCCGCGTATGATGGTTTTGTATTGTCAAAAGTCTGCAGAGGATGATCGTAGTTTTGCGAGGCGATTGAATGATTTGCTTCAGGAGATGGAGAGTGCGTACGATGAGAAAGTAAATTTTATTCGGGAGTTGGAGGCTGTGTCAGGTGTTGATGCGGTAGCCAAGACAACTGACTTTTTAAATGAGAATTTATGGAAGGATGATAAGTGGGTGCGGAAGTTGCGTAGCATAGAGATGAATGCTAACTTGTTGGCCTTTGAGAAAGAGCGTTTCATTGAGAAGCTTTAATGTGTTATGTGAGGCTTGAATAAATGCATTTCTGTCGTTGTGTTGTGTGATGTTGTGTTGAATAAGTGTTTTGTATTTTCTATTTCTTTGCTTTGTTTTTGTAACGTTTGGCCTGTTTAAGTGTATTGTTTGATGAATGAAGGTTTGGTTGTCTGTGAAGCTGTTTATGTTTTACATTGTCAGTGTTTGTGTTATGTTAAATTTGGCAAATTTTAATGTTGATATCAAATGTAAAGATTTGGTTAGAATTGGTGTTATAAAGAATAGCAAAAGTATTGTTTACTTTTCAAAAACCTGTGAAAGGTGTGTTCTTGTGTCTGTGTTTTTCTGTTTGTTGTATTTTCGTTTATTATTTTCAGTATGTTTGTTTTTTATTTCCTTGTATTTCCACTTATGTTTTTATGTAACTTGTCTTTTAAATGAGGGTCTGTGAATTTTAGGTGAGATGTCAAGTTATGACATGTTTGGGGCAATATTAAAGTTAATAGGAAAAGTATTAGAAAAAGTAATATTTTTGGCTTAGGACTTACATTAATTGGTGCTGAACTGGTCATGGAGTCTTCAATCTCCTTTTGGTTTCTTTGTTTCTGCAGATGGTTCCAGAATGAGACGTCTTTTTGCACTTTTTTCATATGCTCTGTCATCTTCTTCTTGGGATTTTCCTGTTTTTGTAGTTATAGCAGGGCTGAGTATTGGTGTTCCTGTTTTTGGAGGAGAGAAAACGTGTTTTGATTATGATTTTTTTTAAGAAAAGAGGGAAGATAAATTATAGTAGATGTGAGAGAAGTTGGGATTACCTTTGTTTACTTCTTTTGGTGTGGAAGTTTCTTCCTCTTCTTCGGAGTATTCTTTGTCTGTGGTGAGATGTGTGGTTCCAGGAAGAGTTCTCACTGATGGTTCTGTTTTTAAAACGAATGAGGTTTGAATTCTGTGCACAATAAGTTTTTTGTTTTTAAGAAAGTATTTTTTAAAAAGAACATGTCTTTCCTTTGTGTTTTGTTTCTGCAACGCTACTTGTGCCATCACCTGATATGTTGATGCTGAAAACATCGTCTAGAGTGAATTCTGTGACGTGTGCAAAAGTGTTGTAGTGGAACTGAAAGATACTGGTTTTTCCCTATGTTGCCAAGACTTCTGGTGGTATCTTTTTTGGGTCTGCAGGCTTTATATTTTTTGACCAGTTCTTTGCATGAGTGACCCGTTATTTTGTCTGCTGCCGGGGTGAAGAAAGTTAAAGATGTTGTTCCTGAAGCGTCTGTGATGTAGGCTTTGAACTTGTACCTGAATGTTTTGCAAGCGTAGTATGTATTAGTTTTTTTGATTTTTTTGCCGTGTGAGCAAAGGGTGTTGAGTAAGGATACCTGAAAAAAGGTCCAAGTTGTGGTCCATGGTCTAAGCAAGTATAGTTGTCTCCTCGTTTTACTGCAGTTCTGCTACACTGATGGCATGACTCATAAAACCATTCCCTTTTGGTGTTGATGCTTTTGATCGTTGCTTCAGCAGTGAATCTTATTGCCTTTGACATTTGTCGGAAGTTACGAAGGTTTACTCATTGTGTTTAAGAAAGTAGTCTAGTTCTTGAAATTTACCTTGTAGCTTTGTGGATTTTGTTCCAGCAACGTTTTGAGCGGAAATCTGTTTCTTTGTTTTTCTTGATCAATGTCTTCATGCGGGAATTTACACACTATGAGTGGGGGGGTCTCTTGATATTTAGCTTTGTACCTGCATATTGATAACTGGTAAAGTTTTGTATTAAAAAAATGTTTTACTAAAGATGTAGGACATTTGGTTTCTTACAGAGCACGTGATGTCTCAGCCTCGGGAATGTTCGGGTTTAAGTAATAGTACGTTGCTGGTGTTGCGGCTAGTTGGTAATCTACATTGTTAGAAATGTGGGTGTGTTTAGAGAATTTATTTTGAATTATAAGTATTTTATTGTTTAGATTGTGTATTTATCACCTCTGTATTTGGAGACACGGCATGAGCTAACAGCTATGATGACCGGTTGTTCCATTTTTTCGAGGTCTGCTTGTCCAAAATGTTCAGCCATTTCATCCCAAAGTGTAAGTTCGATGATGTTTCCACTGAAGCAAATATAAGTTCGTTATGGGAAAATTTGCTATCTATATTTGTTTCGCCTTTTTTTATTGAGGGATACTTACTTGAGATTTTCGATCTCGATCTTCCTTAGTGTTTTTTCGCTTCGGTTAGGATCTCTGAAATGACTGACACCGCTGATAGATCTGATGCATCCCATATAGTCTGCATGGAAAGGAAAAAAATTATTAGACAACACGTCAACCTTTTTTTGTATGTCTATGCATATTATTGTTAGTGAGCTTTTAACAAAGATTGTTAATTTTTTTATATTGACACTATACTGGTCTTTACTTTTTTTGTTTTTTTACTTTATTTTTTCCTTTTTTTCCCAAAGAGTTAGCTGAAGTAACATGGCCATCAGATTGTTTCGGATGAATGGCATGTTTTGCATGTCAAAGCAGGATGCCACTTGTTGGTTGCAAACGTTATAAACATATATTAGAATTGCATATATAAGGAGATGATGTGTGCATTCTGAGTCCCAACACTTTTCTTTTCTTTAAGTGCCTTTTTTAGGAACACTGGTCTTTATTTTGCGTACGCTGTTTCTAATACCGGGTTGCCAAGTCTGTTCCTAATAAATGTGTTGTTGCATATGTGTATTTAAGTTAAGTGTGTTCTAAGCTACTTATTGTATGCTGTCCTGTATGTTCTTGTTTGGTGTTGTATAATAAAATAAGATAGTTTTTAACTATCAGGTTCAATAAAAAAATTTGTGGCAAGTTTGTTTAAGATTATGAATATGTTATGGCAATCATATTTTATAATTTGTGAATAAATGTAGTTATTATTTAGTGTGAAGACTCTATGTAAACAACAAAGTGTAAAAAAACATAGTTAACTTTATGTAGGAGAAAGATGTTACCTGTGAGTATCGGGTACTGCATTTTGTTGTTGTTGTCTGGCTTCGGTATCTTTGACTCTAGTCGATTGTAGGAAGTGAACTCAAAGTAGTGATGTGGAAAGGTAGTAGCGGGTATATTATCAAACTTTGTGAATTTGCCAAAACGCAAGCTTGTTTTGTTTTCCAGAGTTTGTTGATATGAGCTCGTAGGCTCGCAGATGAAATTGGAAATCCTGTAAGCAGACCTAATTTTCAAAATTTGGTTGAAGTAATCGATGTGCTTAAGGTTCAGGTTGAGCTTGGTATTCCCGTATGGCTGCCAAAAATATAAACCGTTGTACATATATTAGAAACTCTAGTGGTACTTGTATTTAAAACAAACAGATCTATACCTCTCGGTCGATAAGGATGCAGCAAAATGCAGTTGGAGTCAAATCTGGGAGGAATTCGCCCGTCCATTTTCTGTACATTCGGACTTCAATTGTTTTGTTATAAGATACCGTATGTTTAGCTGCGCAATTGTTGATAGTTCCATATGAGCTGTAACATAGAGAAATTGAGGTTTAACTGTAGAAGATCAAAGAATCAATGTTAGTAAAGTCGTGTGTAAAAATTTATACTCTAAATTCAGTAGCATTTAGTAAAGTTTTTTTATAAGTGTGGGACATAGAAGAAAAAAACGAAAAAAAATAATTGATAAAATATTTTGTTAAAGAAAGCACGTTGTTGGTTGTATGTTTTGAAAAAAAAACTTTATGACACTATGTTTTTTGGTAGCAATATATGGTTGATTTCTTGTGACTGAATAAGAATTTTTAAGCCATGGGGGGTGGTGGCCCTTGAAAAAGCGACGTATAGCTGCCCGTGTCCAAATATTGGCTTGGGAAGATACACGCCTATTTTAGACAAAGATAGCCTGGCTCTTGTTGAATTTCATGGCAGAACAAAGCTTTATGGAAATTGCTTCGATTCAGAACGAATGGAGATTGGGTCTTTATGTATCAGCGATATTCCATGGATAAAAGCTTTATCGCCCACTTAGGCCCGTGATGATCGGCACTTCAATGAGTTCATCATGATTTGTTTAACATCTTCCTTGTCTCGTGCATAACCCGCCACAACATTGACATTCCGCAAAAGATAACCGCCCCCCCGCCCCCCCCCCCCTGGCGGCCCCAACTTTAAGCACTAAACCTATGTGAGGAAATCCGGAAAGTTTAAGTGTGTTGAGATGTTCTACAGGGTAGAGAATTTCTGTTTCTGCTCCATCGTTATCAATTGGTGTTGCTTTGTCATGGCTCAAATAGATTTTTGTTCGACTTGTACCATCACGAGAACTTTGAGTTTAATGTGTAGGCAGAATCATTTTAAGGACAGACAGATGGATTTTTGAGTTGTAGGTTATTGCAGAAGTGTGTTTGAAGTGTAATTTTTTTTCTTGATCGTAAGAAGTATATGAGGTTTTGAAGACCATTTTCATTATCCGGGATACAATAGTTGATAGGAATATCAACCCATGGAGGTTGTATTTACAGGGTCCTTGTGCTGAATTCTGGTTCACCCGTCTTCCATCACCGATGTCTAGAGCCATGAAGCAAATTGAACTTAACATCAGCTACGTTCATCAGCACTAATATTAGGCTTTGCTAGTCCATATATTCACATCAAAGTGAAATACTTTAAAAATTAACCAAAAAAAAAAGCTCTGATACGGGAGATACAAGATTGATATCACCCCCATTTTTTGAACGCCCTTTTTTTCACAGGTAGGTGTTTGCCAAAAGTCCCACAAAAGAACTGACATTGCCACCAAATAAGGAATTTACGCCCCAGACCTATTCACACAGCCCGCCACCCCCGCTCTCTGTAATATATCCCTAAGACTTCATAAGTACCTCAAAACAATGTCTTTGCAATCATGGGATTTTCGTCCTAGATGATAGAGATCTGTGTTGGCCAATAAAAACCAAAAACAACTATACAAGAAGACTATTCTATCTGCTCCTACATAGTGGGAATACTTCTGTTATTCTAACGTAAGTTAAACCTTTGAAATTGCATGCGTCCTGATGGATGAAGTAAGTAATCAATACCCGATGATGCAACTGCCAAAACAATCTTTTCTTCAGAACGCAAAGTGCTAATAATAGTTTTCTAAAAAAAAGTCTTACCTGTTCCTCCATGTCCATACACAAATATAAGCTCTTGCTGTTTTTTTAAGTTGACATCAATGATGAGATCATATATCTTTCGTTGCTCGGTGTTTAACTTTGGGACCGACTCGTCTCTTTCTTGCATCAGTTCTTGTTGGTTGTAGATTCTTTTTTCCATAAATAACCTATTATCCAACATATCTATTTGGTCCTGAGGAGGCAATGGTAGACCAAATGTTGTAACGACCTGCCGCAATCACTTAGAATTATCTATAATTCATAGAGTATATATCCTTGAAGAGTTTCATCATTTAGATGATAGTTCGGGATGTTTACCCTTTCTGAAACTCTTTTGGGAATATCGTGACCCATTTCCGCCTAATACTTTCTCCAAAGTCGAGAAGGGTCTGTAACATCACAGTGCATAAGAATGTGAGCAAATACAAATCGTAGCTCTGACGACGTTGCAGACACACTTGCTTCCTGCATTGCAATATCCCACTCTTTATCATCGCCAAGTAAACCTAACGCCTCACATGCAGCTCGACATGTGGGATAGAAGACGTCGTTTATGGTTTGCACATCAATAAACTCTGTGCAACCCTTTCTGTGACATAGTAGCATTCGAAAGTAGAAAAGTTCACCTGAAGTTGGATGAACATATGCAAGACGACCAATAGATGATTTACTATTACGCCGTCGTGACCAGCATTTTCGATCATCGTACCAGACAAACTCCGAAGGGAAATCTTGGTATGTCAAATGTCGCCCATCTTCGTTAGCTTCGTTATAGGCAAACCATTCAGTAAGTGTGGTGCTCTTTCGGCCAGGGAGGTTAACAACGGACTCCAGCTTATCTCTGTCTCTAAAGGTAACTCTTTGCATGTCTTGCAGATGAACGGACAGTATCTGCACAGCGGGTTCTCTACGGTGAATGTCAAATTTCAGAATTCTCCAATATGCTTCGTGTGCACATATAAACCGACCTTCAAGGTAGTTTTGAATTTCGTCTACTGGTGAGCATGAGGGACCTGCTACGTTCGATGACTCACCAAGAGGCTTAGAGACCCTGGCAAATATTCTGTCTGTACCCTTTGAGATATACTTAAAAAGATACTTTATGAGCATACTCCACCCACAATACTCGACGTTAATGTGGGCTTCGAACGCTAAGAGCAAATCCCGGTTGTATGGAACCACATAGCTGTTGTCTAAGCCAAATTGATGTTTAGTTGTAGAAATGCTCGTATCTCTTCTTTTGTAATGTACATGGCCTTTGTCATCAAAAAATGTATGAGACGTGTATTTCTTCGGAAAATTCTTGCTGCACTTATCACCTTTCATACACGGAGCACTCATCTTAGCAGCACCACACGGTCCATGCATCATCATCTCGGAAACAACTCTATAACCTTCAGGATCAACTTCCGGATCTGGTAGTTCCGCTGAGACAAACCGATCTACATCTTGAGCCTCTTTTATCTTGCTCTCTGAATTGACCCACAGTAAAGTATGACAATGTGGTAAACCCCTTTTTTGAAACTCCACCGTGTATAGAACTGTTGAAAAAAATGGATGTTAGAAAAACTGTTGGACCAAATATAAATAAACTAAGCACATCTAAGAAGTGATATAGTATAATACCTCCCGTCACATCACCAAAAGTTTTTTCTGTCTTCAAAAAAGCAAGCAAAGCTTGTATTTTTTGCTCAAAAACTCGGCAAACGACATCTGCTCTATCAGAAGGGGTTAAATATGGATAATCAGCCATATACCTTTTGATTTCTGGCCAGTTCACATTGCATGTGAATGTGATGAAAAACTGAGGATTTCCTAACTTCCGACAAATAGCCAAAGCGTCTAAGTAGTGTGCATACATATAACGTGGCCCTTCGGTAAAAGACATTGGGAGAATGATTTTCTTTGAACTACACCTTTTATATATATAATATATAATAAAATATATATAATAAGTATAATATAAAAATAATCGATGAAACCGAGAAGTAGTATAGAATATTCCCGGGTCGTTTATCCCCAACGAGGCTGCGCTTGAAAATCGGTACAGTCGGAAAATTGGAGCTTGAATGAGATTAATGATTTGGGAGTTTAGAAAGCTAAATTAATCAATAATAAGCAAAAAACAATTGAGAAAAACTAAAAAATTACGAAATTAAACTGAAAAACGAGAGCAGGAATCCCGAACAAGGGGTCAAAAACCTAAAATCTTAAAAATTAACCCTACAAAGAAATTTTTACTTCTAATCTACTCTAGGTGACTAATAATGAAGAATGAAAAAGACTAGACCGAAAACGGAGTTAAAACGAGCTTTAAAATAAAAAAACAAAAACGGGGCTAAATCCCGTTTTTTAAAAAGTAAGATTTTGCAAAAAACGACCCTACGAAAGATTTTCTATTTTTCCTAAGTGAATACTGATAAATGAAAATTTTCTAAAAAAGAAAATTATTTTTCTGATTTTTATTTAATTTATTATAATTAAAAAATAGTTTTAATAAAAATAAATGATTAAAAATAGTAAACGAAACTAGAAAATTCTCAAAAAATTTAGAAAAATAGCTTAAGTGATACTGGTCCTAGGAAAAATAAGAAAAAGTTGGCTGGCTTATTGAATAAGCCAATTAAATGGTGCAAAGTACAACTGAAAAAGTCTCAAGGGCAAACGGTTAACGGTTAGCTACAGTAACCCCCTTTTTTTATATAAACTAATTAAGCAGATGATAATAAGCATTTTATGTAACTATAAGATTTTACAAAATCTAATGAATAAGCTGGAAAAAGCTCAAATGAACAGACAGTTTGCTTATATGGTTAAAATGGCTTAAGACCTTTCTTTTAAGCTTTTAAAAGGACAAATAAGCTACTGAAACATGCAAATAAGCAAACACAACTAAACACACAAGTACAATGAACAACTAGGAAGAAAATTTAACAAATTAAATAAGCCATATAAGCCAGAGATAAGCAAAATGAAACAGACAGAAATGCTAGTTATCACAAGAGGCTCAAATGGCTTGGTTCCTTTTTGGCTTTTTAGACAATTTAAGCAAAACAATTAGGGAAATAAGCAATCACAGACACAAAAGCACATACAATAAGCAAATGAGAACAAAAGCCAATGATTAAAAATCACACAATAAGCCAGAAAATCACCAATAAGCTAATGCCAACACTAGTTATGCAAAACAGACAAAAGGGCCAATTTGTGCTTAAAAATAAACACTAAGAGAAAAGACTTAAGGTCTGAGGCTTATAGGGCTTTTAGAAGAGCTTATAGGCTTTCTAGAAATGCAAAGGTAACAAGCATTGGATTAAAGATAAGCAAGAAATAGAGCTGACAAGGTCACTGGTTTGCACCAGGGCACTTTAACAAGGAAAATTTTGCTAAAAAGAAAGCTTAAAAAAATAAGCACCCAAATAAGCTCAAATTTTTGAAATAACTTAAAACAGATTTAGATCACTTCTTCACTAACATTCATCTGAAAAAAAACACCAATTAACAAAGATAAGTATCAATTAAAAATTTTACACACAACGAATGACCTTTGCTGAAAAACAAATGCTAACCTTAGAGAGTCGCTGAAGATAGTCTGTGAGTTTATAACATTAGCAGTAAGAACAACGTTCATCGAAGGTGTAGAAAATCGTGTCACGGTATTCTTTCCACACATATCAGAGTATTTCTCAAACACCTCTAAATCAAGCTGCTCGACCGCACCAGAATTGCTAGAAATTGTAGCTAGAGGTACATCCAAAGAACGCTTCGCCAATCCATTTCGTTCCACAGAGTTTAGAATATCTATAAACGCATCACAGGACGTGGACACCGTGACTTGCGCTTGAGATAACCTGGAAGCAGAACCCCGCCGCCAAATCTTACACCATGAAAAAACACGAATCTAAAAAGAATAATTCCAAACAGAAATTGAAAAGGCCTAAACTAAGAAACGTGTGGCAAATTACTGTTACCTTCAACAGGGGAATCACAACTGGAATTTAACAACTGGGATCGACCACTAACAGTGAGAACGTACAACTTGTGCAGTTATCTCACACGGCTCAGTCGGCGGAGGAATATGTAAAGACTCATCATGATTATCAAGATCAGAGGGTATGGAAATATGTAAGGACTCATCATGATTATGAAGATCAGAGGGTATGGAGATTGGATTCTCAGATGATTTAACATTATTAGTCTTAGGTAACAATTTTCTCTTCCACTTCATAACTCGATAGAGATTAAAACAACCAACAACGACAAAAAGCGAACTCAAAAGCATCTTTAAAAACAAACAGTCGAAAACAACAAAGCAAATAACAAAAGGTATTTTGAAATATAGTTTATCAACAAAAACAAAAAATAATTAGAAACAACCCCAAAATAAAAACATTCACAACTAAACTTAAGGCGCAAAAACGTCATGCACACAAAACCACCAACCAAACCCAAAAGCCACTTAACTACATTACACTCTGAATAGGTTCTAAAACTGTAACAAAAAATAATTAGAAACAACCCCAAAATAAAAACATTCACAACTAAAATAAGAGCGGCAAAAACGTAATGCAACAAAACACCAAACAAACCAAAGCCACTTAACTACCCATTAACACTATGAATATGTGTAAACTGTGATGTGTCTTAGTAAGCACCCCAGCTCACCCCACTTTGACATTATAACTTGTATGCCTAACATTGCACATTAACTGCCCATTAACACTATGAATATGTCTAAACTGTGATGTGTCTTAGTAAGCACCCCAGCTCACCCCACTTTGACATTATAACTTGTATGCCTAACAGAGCACATTAGCTCATGTAAACATCACATTCATGTGTTAAAAGTTGATAAATTAGTTTGATTTAAAACACAGATTTAACAAGATCCAACATAGCACATTTAAGAGCCTATCAACAATCAAAAAAAATTCAGACTACATATAACATACCACATTTAAAAAACAATTAACTACAATATACCAATTGAAAGGAAGAATAATAAGAACATAATAAAAATTCATACCAACAACAGAGCACATTTAAAGACATCATCAAGAACCATAAAACAATCAGACATTAGAAAACAAGACACATACCCCAAAGGTGAAGCAACCGATGTTGTCTCAGAACCCCAATTGACCCGACAGTAGTGTATATGAATCACTAAAAATACTAACATGTGGATTACAGTTGTCCATCATGCAGCTTAACACCATTGTTAGTGGAATGGTTAGTGGAAATTAGCTAGGTAGCTGATTTATACCTACGCTACGCTGGATAATACCATGACATTGCACCAGGTGAAAACCCCCAATTCTTATGGGCCGGGTCAGACTAACAATGGTTTCCAGACTGGGCCGGGTAAAACGGGGTAACGGGTCAGGCGGGTACAACCCGCACGGCAGCCGGACTTCCTAATGAATGTCTATATTTATAATATTAATGAATTGGACTTAAAGTTCGGGTCTTCTTGACTTCTTGGTTGAAAAAGCCTCAAACTGTGTTAGTGGGCTGTTTTCAACATCCATCATAGGTTTACCCGTGGGCCGAAAAATACATTTGGTTCACAAGTTATCCCATTAAAAAATACTCATTTAAATTTGGAAAACTACCGTAAAATATTGATATTGAATTCCTCGAATAAGATTGAATTTGAGATTAATTATTTATTTTAATTTGGACTTCGTTTTAATTTATCTATAATGGCTAACTGAAATACAAGTTTGTTTTATATTCAAGTCTTGAAGAAAAAAAAAGTTTGGCTCTCCTGTACATTTTTGTTTTTCTATATAAAACCAATGTAACTAGTGCAATACCCATGTATTGCTCGGGTATACGTTTTAATAAGTAACTTACATATACTAAAGTTTATTCAACAAATAGCTTTTATACTACATCAGATATTAAATCTTATTCTCGTTATTTCTATGGTAACACGAAATCTCTGATACCAAATTTGTACCAAGTTGGAGCAAAGTTATATGTAAACGTGTATCATACCACACTTTTTCGTTATGGAAACTATGTGCCTTGTATAGGATGGATGGAGTATATAACATTTCACAATGTGAAAGCTTAATAATTTCATTCATTATCGATTTAACTTGCTATTTATTGGCTAATCTATTTATACGGTAAATCATACATATCCTCAACCAAATTCAAACTGAAACCTAGCCTGAACATCTACTTTTAAATTTCAAAATTTTGACATTTCACAGGAATACATTTCCTTCTACTTTATACACGCTAACCAGCAGGATTGTTCAAAAAACGAACCGACGAACGAGTGGACCGTTTAATCGAAACCAAAAAAACCTGAAATCGAAAAAACCCATTTATCACAGTTCGGTTTCGGTTTTTATTTTTCTAGATTTCCGTGGTTCAACCACATCGAAACCGTGTAGAATATATATGACTGTTTTTTAACCAAATATTTAAATTAATGTTTAAAATTATTAATTATATTTATTTCACTATTTTTATTATATACACTTTTTCTCTTATAATGTAGATATTTTCTAAACCTATATGTGTGAAAATTGCGTGATTTTAACCTATCAACATCGAATATATATTTTTGGTTAATTTGTTATGTATGTTAATTTGAATGCAATTACTGTGACGGTATAACTTTAATATGACTTTAATCTATTTATCAAATGATTAATTTTACTGAAATTGACTTTTGCGTTTTAGATCCATTTATGGTACATGCGGTTAAACTCGATTAAACGTTAGGAATTGTTAAACCGTGACCCGCTCATTTCGGGTAACCGCATGTCCGGTTACCCGCCTAATACGGTTTCGTTTCGAGTAGTAAAATGAATTACACGTCTCGCGATGAATAGTTCAAATCTACAAACTAACCGAACCGAACCGCCTCGTGAACACCCCCACTAACCAGTTAGACTCTATTTCTAAAAACTATAAAACAATTAACTAACTTTTATTGCCAAAAAACAATGTAAATTAATTGTGATCGTCATTTTGCGCGAGTACAATATTTATAATAAAAGGTACATAGTTAAAATAGTTATGAGATTAAGGGTCCGTTTGGTTTGAGGGGTTGGCTTGGGTTTTGGATTTGAAATTTCAAATTAATTGTTTGGTTGCTTTTTTAGTATTTGGGTTTAGGCATGTAAGCAAAATATTAAGGGATACATAAAAGATAAAGGGTTTAGTGGGTTTTATGACAAGGTTGAAGGTTTAGTGGGCCCAGATATTTTCTCCTTCTGTCATTTTGTTTTTATCCCTTAATTAGTAATATAAATAATCTTTAATATATATATTTTAATATATATTAAATATTATTTTCTCTCTCATACCTCAAATTCAAATTCAAATTCTAAACCAAATCCAAACCTAAATCCTAATCCTAATCTTAAACCCGTCTATAAACCAAACGGACCCTAAATCTTTATGGCTTTTATGAGGCTTTAAGCATTTGAAAACAACTTTAGTGACTAAAAACTTATTGTTGACATGTTTAATGACTTTGACTCGTTAAAAATACTACAAGAATCTACTCACATCATGTGCACTTGAAAAGGCTAATAAGCATGATGCGATGGATTATTTTTGTGATCGACCGGGACATATATAAATTCTAGTAGTGCAAGGAAATGAAAAAGAAATATTTAGAACTACGAATGCATATGTTCATGTATGGTTGTATGCAATTGGAAGTATTTTAAATTCTTACGTAGTTGTGGGTTATATATATAGGTTGTTTAAAGTCATGCCATATAACTTATTTGAATGTTTATACCTTGAGATTTTAACACCCTTGCATGAACCATAACCAAGTCAACGCAAAAGCTCACTAAATTTTGCCAGGTATTCCTTAAGACATCATCTTAATTTTGTATATACATATTTCATATGAAGAAATTTGCAACCTTTGTTTCTCGTCCGTCGACAACGTAGACGCATGGACTTAACACATCATTCGAGAAAATAATCCATATCAAGTGATGTTATTTAAAGCCATGTGAAACAAAACAATAAAAATACAAAAAATGAGTATTACTATTATCATAAGTGGTGTACACGCACACAACAAAAAAGAAATCTACTTGAACATTTATAAAGACGTGGGTAGAATATGTGAAACATGAGAAGGCCACCAATGTGTGATTATAAATATAATAGCGGTGGAATTTGGAATTAGAAACAGAATACTCGAGATCATGATGCCAATATATAAGGTTTTTTTTATAGTGTGTTGCTACTATTTTTTAAGTCACTTTCCTTATCTTGTAAACTAAAGTAAACTAACTTTACGTTTTAAAAGGAAGAATTATAACGACCATGATTGAAAGTAAATATGATCGAATGGCCATAAATAACTTAAAACTCAATGCACCGTCGGCAATATATATATAATTCTATTTTGACTCAGATCGATCAATTTTTATCTCAAATTACATTCATCAAATCTACCAATCATATTGCTTTATAATGGCACATTGCAAAATTGAGCAAGTTGATTGGCTTATTTGAAAACGAAATTTATTTTTCATGAAGTGATAAGGGCTATATATAGATTTATCTACAGTCGCTTATATTGTAACCCGAGGCACTTAGTGCGGTAAAAGTACATTCGTTTAATTACACGCGTTTTGTGGTAATATTATAGTTGGGTCTAATTTGGCCAAGTTCATCATATACTTTTTTGTTAATTCTAAACTCTATAATGTAACTGGAACTGTATTATAAACATCAAACTTAAAAAACATTGACCAACAATATACTAAACAAAATTACAAGATTACTTACATGTCCATCAATACTAAAATCGAACTTCAGCACGAGCTACATTATAAGCCTAAAACGGTTGGTTCTTATGATATATTTTTATTCCGGGCTGTTATTAGTGTTTCAAATTGTATTTATCTACTAGTAATTATTTAGTAAATGCAAAACAAAATATGTACGGAATATTGTAACATGGCTAAGCTTAAAATGAAAAAGACAAATATATTCGTGAAAAGCGTGAAAAGGATTTCAAAAATTAAAAAAATGTCAAAAAATTCCACAAGATAGAGGATGTTGGTGGATAAAAATGTTGTAAATGAAGTTTTTTTCTTTCTAAAATGTATAGTTTTGATGCAAAGAAATTGTGAAAAGTACGATTGTGCATTAAATGTATGTAAATTGACATTTTGTGCATCAAAAGTTTACATCCAACTTCATTTTAGTATTGCATTGAAATTTCATTCTCTATAACATATAAAAAATTAAAAGATTTGTGCATTAAAGTTTTGCTTTTTGTACATTAAGAAAACGTATAAAACATCAAAATTAGAAAAGCGTCTTTCACAACTGTTCTATGCACCAATATCCTCTATTTTCGGCTAAAATTTAGAACTTTACGAGAAGTTTTTTTTCTAAGTCGTTTACACTTCTCACAAATATTTATCTTTTTATTTGATCTCTTCTCATTATATCATACTGAAGTCGGTTCTATTTGGTTATCATAGTTTCATCTTTCAGTCAAAACCAAAACTGAATAGAACTGTACCTATCGTTTTTCTTTCCTAGAAAAAATTCAAACCGTAATCTTTGTTTTTTTTTTCAGGCTTCTTTTATACACCTTTAACGTAAGTGTTGTTTTTTCTTAACTAGTAGTAGCCCCAACAAAAAAAAAAAGAAGTAAAATAAACATATGTGTAGTGTGTGTTATAGTTTTCATTTATGTTTGTAAACCGTCAAAATGAAATTGGGAAAAGAATATAAACAGCAAGATAAGATAAGTAGGGTTTGAGTTGAGGGACATATTGATGTAGGTCAATCTAGTCTTTTCTTTTCAGACTCCTTTTACATGAAATGTCGGAGTAATACCATTTTTGTTACTGTTCTTTTCACTTTGTAGGTAAAAGAATTCTCTTTGGAATAACATAACAGTATAAAATAAATTTTATACTAGTAACAATTTATGCTTTCAGATCATGTATAATATTATTATAAGTGACAAAGTACGTCAATTTATGACTTAGGTACTTAGGTGGTAAAGAGTTGAAACAAATTTGGGGTATACTATCTATTTTTAACTTTTTATAAGTGACAAACTCACTTATATCAGGTTGAGTTGTATGACAAAACTATGGTTTGATTATGGTGGCCGACATGCAGCCTACACGTCCAAAATAATTGCATACAAAATAATGCAATGATGAAGATTTTTACAAAACAAACACATATTTGATATGAGAACTAGTGATTAATTCAACAAACATTTTCACTTATTTTTTATAAACTTTATAACTAGTTAGCGTGATGTTTTAAGTTCAAACAATTTAAATAAAAAAATCAAAATAACAATACTCAAACCTTAACCGTTCACAGACGAATCAGTTTAGAGAGAGAGCAAAAAACACACCAAAAAATACAAGAGAATTTCCTATATATAACAAAAGGCAGCGGCCATTAAGTGCACTTAATGGTCGTTAAGCTCTGGGAAAAAAAAAATCGATGAACAGTAACTTTTTAGTAGGTGAATAGTAAAATGAAGAGTACTAACGGTCGTTAGGTAACGACCGTTAACTATTTTTTTTAACTTTAACATTAAAAAAAAAGTTACTCCAACACAAATTTTACGTAATTGGTCCTTCATGTTTGTGAATTATCCTTGAGGTTATCAAGTTACGAGAATAGTCCTGAGGTTATCCATCGATAGCAAAGTTAGTCCTTAACGTAAAATCTCGCGCTCCGCAGCGTAGCGCGGACGCAAACCTCGTTATAAAAAATAATAAGGAAAAATCTATATACAGCAGCATCCCGAAAATATCTCCAATCTTGCGGTTGAATCCCTCATCTTTAAACACGGCTACACTTTCAACCCTTCAAGACATGCACACTTAACAAATACAAACCAAACTATACAAACTAACTTTCAAGTAATTACAAAACAACTCATCAACTTATTTCCGTGATTTAGACTTATATTTTTTAAACTCCCCCATAAGTCAAATATGGAATAGATCTTTTAAGCCGAGTCAATCACAAAATTTTATATGTTCAACATCCGATAAACCCTTAATGAAAACGTCAGCCACATTATCCTCTGACTTTACTTAGTTCTCTAAGAAAGAACAAGTCAATTTCAAAATACTTAGTTCTTTCACAAAAAACTCGATTAGCAGTTATATTTATAAGTAAACGTACATTTATCTTTAGATCAATAATAACTTTCATTATCCACAGAACTTCACAAGTAACACTGCACATTACTTTATACCCAGCCTTAGTTGAAGATCTAGCAATAACAAACTGTTTTTTTTTGCTTTTCTATGAAACCAAACCGTTTCCAACATTATATAATATAACGAGTGA
>BQNB010085396.1:0-25485 GCA_026074375.1 Tanacetum coccineum | reverse complement strand
TATGTGTGCATGTGCATGGTTTAAACATTAAATTTTAATTAAGTGTTAATTTTGCAAGTGTTGTTATTTTCTTTGTATTTTCACATTGAATGTCTTGTTTATCATTATTTCAATAATTGTGAATGTGTGTTTGTATTAATTTAAACAATTGTAACAGTTATAATAAATGTTTCCTATCATATTAAACAATGAAAGTTGATCCTCATGTTTGCCAATTAAATTGATGTGTGTTAATAATAACTTAGCCGTATTTAATTTTAAAACTCGTGTACGCATGTGATAAACTTATAAGGGTGAATTTCATATATCCCCTTTAATACCTCTTTAATTTCATATATACCCAAAGCAAATTCATTATAATACTACACATTACACAAGTTATACGACGTCGTTTTGCACAGTGCTACAGTAGCGCTACAGTGTCCCGGCCCACTGGGCTCCCATTTTGGTCTTGCCCATTTGGTTTTTTTTAATATGCAATATAAAAAAAACACTCGGCGCAATATTTTTTTTTTTACAAAAGTACTGATTTATTCAGATAAAAAAATACCCGCTACATGAGGCCTAACACATAAGGTCATATAAAAAAAACCTATTAAACATGAGACCAAAAATTATATACGTCGTTTCACCTCCTGTAGCTACAGTACCTTTTTGTTGGGCTCTCATTTTTGGCCAGTTTATTGAGCTTCCACTTTAGGCCGGATCAATTGTTTTTTTAAGTAGGTAACAAAAAAAAAATTTAAAAACTGTTGGCACAAAGTAGGGGAAAAATATATTACAAAAGTACCGATTTATTTAGATAAAAAAAATACTTGCGGGAATGTCTTTGATACCTAATAACTTTAAAATAATCGACAGGGTCACAAACGTACAACTCTAGATTGCATTAAACGCTCCCGTTTTACCCCACTAAAAACCAAAGAGAAAAAAAGAAAAAAAAATAAGCCACATAGGCAAAAAAAAAACAGACTTTTAAACATGAGGCTCAACACATAAGCTCATATAACAAAAAAACAACAAACTATTAAACATGAGACCGAAAAATAATTTGGCAGAAAAACATTAAAAAAATAAAATTAACGCCCCGCAACAGCGCGTGGGCCATAAGCTCATATAAAGAAAAAAAAAACTATTAAACATGATACCGAAAAAAATAAATCCGCACAAATATTGCAATGCTTCTGATGCCTATTAAATTATATCCAAACAATGGTTAATTCCATATGTACCCAATTTTAACATTATAATGTCATATATACCCACTTAAAAGTCATAATGACATATATGCCCAATTTAAACATCATATATGTCATATTTACCCAAATTGTAACATTTCGTATTTCAGGTCATTTTATGACGTCACTTATTTCGTCATTATTTCACTATTCTTTATTTTTAGTCTCACGCACGTTTACTTTTAGATTCTTATCACATAATTAAAACGCATAAGCTAAAAAATTTCATTTAACGAATAAAACAAGAAAAATGTGATTTTATACACTATTTCCTGACATGAATAGTGTTGGTTCGTTTTTAATAAAAATTTTGGCGAAACATTTTAGAATCATTTATATAATATTTATATGAGTTTTAAATTTATAAATATTATTTTACAAGACGATTGACCTACTTATACGATAACATTTTACAAACGATAGAAGCCTTATATTATTTTACGAAAACAATAATTAACTTTTTATATTTTATTTTTATGGGTTACATAAAGCGTTTACGTTTCGCAATTAAATTACGTTTAGGCATTCCCGGAACCACAAAATTAATCTACGCTTCAACAAATACCTATTTTTATTTCCAATGCTCAAAGTTTTTATAAAACTTTACCCATGGCACTCATTTATGTCGTCCCACATAAAAGAAATCAACCAAGACATATACTTTACAAGTATACACTTTATGGATAAAACTACACTTTTAAAAGTTCAAGTAAATGCAAGTATATTATCACAAGATATAAAAGATATCCCTAGCCCTTTTCCATCCCAAACATTCGGCACACAAGGGACCAAGGGACAAAACAATACCAACTAGCTCTTGTACTAACAAAGACTCATTAAGGTTTATGTCTAAGACTTGCAAACATTGACCAAAGACTTTCCCTAAATTACTCTAGGTGTTCCAAGACTCCATGTACACTCTTTGACTATCCTTATGATCATATAAGGCATGTACAAGTGAAAGATATCATACACACTCTTATACACTTATCAAAAAAATAAACTATCTTCTCTTGTTTCTCTCTTGAAGCTCACGGCTCACCCCCTACCTTATTACTAAACCCATACAATTTTATTCTACAACATTTACAAGCATTACTACATCATATCTAAGACCTACTAAGATGGTTTAAAGGCTTGGTTAAGCCTTTACGAGTATACTTCTCGTTTTCCTCTCTTTGGTGTTCGGTCAAGAAACAGAGAGCAAGAAACATTGGTATTGATTATTTTTAACAAGATTATAAGTATTTAAGGGGTGTTTGGTCGCGGCTTGTACAAAGACCCACAAAGGTTCCATTGCAAATTTTTGGTAACAATTTTACTTATTATTTTCATATGGTTATTACCTTGAATACTCTATTTTAATTATTATGCATATACATATAATTGTGCTAGAATCCATGGTTGAACTAGTTTGATTATATTGAGTTTTGAAATATGTTGGTGGTATTAGTATGGTTAATTAGGGATTATATCGATGTTGGAATTGAGAAAATGGTGAAAAAGTGAGTTTTGTGGTGTTTTCATATAAGTCAATTAGTGCAGAAATTTTGCAAGCGTGAAATGGGTAGGTGAAACTTTTTAAAGTTGAGATTTGGTTAAATATTTGGAAAGGTTATGTTCCAAGCTTCGAGTCGATAGTTTACACGTCCCGTAACTCCTTAAAACGAAGATTTTAGAGCTAAATGAAGTTTTGAAAAATCATAAACTAAAAATCTGCGCTTGTATATTTTTTTTATGCTCGCAGAATTTTAAACGGTCGATTTCGGCATGGTCTGTCGAGAATTGGGTCTCGGCCAAAACTGAAATTGGGTTTAAAATGATGTTTTAGGCCTCGCGGGGGTCGATTTGTGAAATTTACCCACTTTTACTTATTATAATACTCCATATTACACATGTTATACGACGTCGTTTTGCACTGCTACAGTGCTTAAAATGAACAGTACTACAGTAGCACTACAGTGCCCCGGTCCATTTGATTTTTTTTTAATATGCAATATAAAAAAACACTCGGCGCAAACAAACAAAAATTACAAAAGTACTGATTTATTCAGATAAAAAAATACCTGCTACATGAGGCCTAACACATAAGGTCATATAAAAAAACCTATTAAACATGAGACCAAAAATTATATACGTCGTTTCACCTCCGGTAGCTACAGTACCTTTTTGTTGGGCTCTCATTTTTGGCCAGTTTATTGAGCTTCCACTTTAGGCCGGCTCAATTGTTTTTTTTAGTAGGTAACAAAAAAAAAATTAAAAAAAACTGTTGGCACAAAGTAGGAGAAAAATATATTACAAAAGTACCGATTTATTTAGATAAAAAAATACTCGCTGGAATGTCTTTGATACCTAATAACTTTAAAATAATCGACAGGGTCACAAACGTACAACTCTAGATTGCATTAAACGCTCCCGTTTTACCCCACTAAAAACCAAAAAGAAAAAAAGAAAAAAAAATAAGCCACATAGGCAAAAAAAACAGACTTTTAAACATGAGGCTCAACACATAAGCTCATATAACAAAAAAAACAACAAACTATTAAACATGAGACCGAAAAATAATTCGGTAGAAAAACATTAAAAAAATAAAATTAACGTCCCGCAACAACGCGTGGGCCATAAGCTCATATAAAGAAAAAAAAACTATTAAACATGATACCGAAAAAAATAAATCCGCACAAATATTGCAATGCTTCTGATGCCTATTAAATTATATCCAAACAATGGTTAATTCCATATGTACCCAATTTTAACATGATAATGTCATATATACCCACTTAAAAGTCATAATGACATATATGCCCAATTTAAACATCATATATGCCATATTTGCCCAAATTGTAACATTTCGTATTTCAGGTCATTTTATGACGTCACTTTTTTTTTGAACGGCAAATTAAATAGAACCTAGCAAGATGCTAGAAAGAAATTACAAAGAGATTAAGTTCGGGTTTTTCAACCAACTATCCCAAGAAAAAGAGCTATTACATCTACTAACGCACCAATCAAAAGCACGGGAAACAATATCATCGAAAAGCACCGAACGTCTCGGAGGGGTCTCGGCGAAGATAGACTAGTTCCTAAACCTCCAAATATGCCACCAAGCTACATAGAACACTCCTTCCAAGATAAGCTTAAGCTTACACGGCAAACGACGAATGCCGGAGAACCAAACATCCAATCGAAAAGGACGCATTTCATTCTGCCGAAACAAGATCCCAAATCACCGGCAAATCTTACGAAAAAATCAAGCTTAGACATCCACCATTGGAATAAAAAATGGGAGCATCCTTTGGAACCGAACACAAATTGGACAAAGTAAGGGATCTAAAACAACCCACGATAGCAGATTAGATCTAGTAGTTGAAGACGATCAAGACGAGCACGCCATATGATAGAGATTGTCTGTTCGGGGATTTATACTTCACCCATCTCATAGCCAAAAGCCCGAAGACAGGAAGAAAAAAATCATCTAAAGAGGACCTAATATCTTTAAACTCGAAAAATACCGTCACCATTTACTATCGCAGCTCCACTGTCACTTGGCAGAGAAGAGATATCGTATCAAGTATCGAAGATAAATCCACTCCACTGTTGACAAAGGGAGGGAAAGTTTGGTTGGAAA
Organism: Tanacetum coccineum; assembly: GCA_026074375.1. Lineage (NCBI taxonomy): Eukaryota > Viridiplantae > Streptophyta > Magnoliopsida > Asterales > Asteraceae > Tanacetum > Tanacetum coccineum. The sequence goes on along the minus strand of BQNB010085396.1, from coordinate 20,619 downwards.
AAATAGGTGGAAAAACCAAGCGAGGAGTGGGTGTGGGGTTTGGCGGGGGGGGGGGGTTGGGGGGGGTGGAAGGGGGGGGTTGGGAAAGGGTGCGAAAATAAAAATTTTGGGAAAAAAAAAAGGGGGTGAGTGGGGTTGAGGGGTGTGGGGGTTGTAACGAGTGGTGGGCACAAAAAGATCAAACTACCATCACGAAAGCGGACGACGAAAAGAATCCATACTATAGAATTAGCTCCCATTTTAACAGAAATGAAAATTCTTTTCTGTCTAGAGAGCCAAAGATTCGAGGGAACTATGATACTAAGGACGGACACTCCAGAACCCAAATATCAGCCAGAACCGGGTGTTGCAGCCATTCCCAACACGTTTCTTACATCGGGACACAAAGTCGAAACCTTTCGAGGACAAAACTTGGACTTCACGAAGAATAGAACACCAATTTGAAGTATATTTTGTCGAATGAAGATCAATCGATGTCCGTATTATAGCTCTAATACGCCGAGACAAGATAGACCCATCTTGCGAGATAAAACCAGCCACACCACTTAGAAGTTTGGCTCTATTGAGCGCATGGAAATCTGGACAAATAAGTGAATAACAGCTTATAAGAGTAAAAAATGAGAGCTTATAGTAGCTTTTGAAACATAAATTAACTTTAAAACTTGAAAACAAACTTCAAATTTCATTAAACTTAAAAACATTACAAGGTTTAAAAGGAAAGTACAAATAAGCTAAGTTAAACTAAAATAAGCTGAAAGTAAACTAGGTGCCTCTTAAGGCTTACAAGAGTCCTATATTTATATATATTAAGCTAATGGTCTTGGTTCTTCATAGTGTGTTTCTTTTGTGATAGGGCTGAGCACTTGTGCTTTTTGTATGAGTAGAGTCCCAAAGTCATCATAGTCGTCCATTTTGTGTGCTTTCCAAGCCTTTTGATCTAAACCATTCAATCTTTGTCTTCATTCCTTGACGAATGGGGTGATTGAGGATTGCCAACATGGCTTGGGCTGTTTATAAGGTGGGGTTTGATGGGTTTTAATGGGTTTTATCATGGAGTTGCAGGTGCCCGAGGTTGAAGAGAAGAGACACCAAAATGGTAAAAAGGACGGGAAAGGGGATGTTTTGTTTTGGTGTTTAGTTTGGGATACAGGGTAAAGATTTTGGGGAAGTGGAAACATTGGTCCTCCAAGGTGTTTTGTTTGATTGCAATGATGGTCCTTTGTGGGGATATAAGTTTATGGTTTTAACAAGTTAATCCCTTCAAGTTGTATGGTGGGATTGCATGGATAGTCCTTAAAGGACTAACAGACTTAAAAGCCTTATCAATAGGCTTGTTAAGTGTTGTGTTTGGGCCGGTTATGGATTTTAGGTTTTTAAAGGTATAAGGCTTATTAAGTCTTCATATAATACCTTAATGGGCTGACCCGACCCATTAGATGGGTGCGGGTTGGCCCATTAAGTATTTCTTTGTTTTACGGCTTCGCTTTTAACTTTGTCGGGGTTGACTTTGACTTTAACTTTGGTTGACTTTGCTCTGACTTTTCACGCTCTTTTCATTCCCGTGCTTGGTTTTGTCGGGTTTGGCTTTGTTTTTGTCCTTTTGTGAATATCCGGTACCTGCACAGCACAAATAGCAAAACAAGCATATATTTGGTATTTTAGGTCCGTTTTTGATCTTTTAGGCACATTTTAATAGGCAAAAGGTATGTGTAATTAAGCACATACCAATACTCTTACTTGATTAAAACATGAATTGAAGGAAGTACGATAGGGCTTTGAGGCCCTAAAATCATCCCTAACAGCTGCTAAATGAACTAGGGTTCATCCCTTTCTTTTACTCTAAAGTTACACACTTAAAACCCTAAAAATAGATGTGTATATATTGGAAATTTAATCATGACGCCATCGTGAAAGAGAATATTCTAGATAATGGGTTGGGTTGTGCATTATGAAGCCGTCTTGAGATCTTATGACGCCGTCTTGGTATGAAATGTAACAGCGTCACGTGTAATCTGTGACGCCGTCTCCAGCTGTTGAGAACATAATCTTGAGAGATGTTGGTGTAGGTCCGTAGTCTTGTCTATTTCTTCTCCAAATGAGTCCAAGTCACATGTATTTCCTCCAAATGCCTTCCAAATGCTGAATACCTAAAAAGGAACAACTAAGTACCTATTTTAGGCATAAATGCACGATTTAAGGGGTTAAATAACCCCGAAAAAGTGTATAAAATAACACCTCATCAAATACCCCTACACTTGGGATTTGCTTGTCCTCAAGCAAATGGGCTTTTCTACATAGACAATAACAACATGAGGGTCTTTTTTACCTACTCTTTAAAAGTATTTTACAACATAACCTTCTAGACCTTGTAATTAAAAGCACGGAAAGTATATACTAGCACCTCACATAAGTGTTTGGGATTCTCTCTTTCAGTCGATTGTATAATAAATTATAACATAATAGGGGAAACGGAAAATCAACACTCATTGCCTGTCATAACATATAAATTACCATAGGCTTGGTAAAGGATCAAACCTCCACCGCTAGGTGCAAGCATTATTCATTACTATCTAAGAGTTTTTTTTTAAGGGTTTTTGGCTTTAAATAGCCACGTACTTTTCCAAATATACCCATATGGTACGTGTACTAAATTTATTATCCATATGGTACATGAACTTTACATTTTGTGTCAATATGGTACATTTATTACCGGCTACTTGTAAAACCGGTTACTTTTTTAGGAAAATTTTTTTTAACTTTTTAAATTTTTTTTTTCATTATTTCGAAAAAAGTAATTTTTTTTACAAAATTAAAAAAAATCGAACTTTTTTAGAACTTAATTTTGTAAACAAATTTACATTTTTTGTACTTTTTAAATTTAAAAAATATTTTTTTTACATTATTATTCGTAAAAAAATTAATTTTTTTTACAACTTTTTTTAAACAAAATTGTACTTTTTAAAATCTTAATTAAATTTTTTTTTTAAATAATCGAATTTTTGTTCTTACGGAATTATTTTTAAAGTTAAGAAAATTTTAAAAAATTAAAACATTTTTACTGTTTTCTTCGAAAAATAAAAACATTTTTTTTTTAAATTTTAAAAGTTAAAACAATTTTTTAAAGTTAAGAAAAATCTAAAATATAAAAAAAACTAAACGTTTTCCTTTGAAAAAAATAAAAAAATTCAAAAATATTTTAACGATTTTATACAAATTTACGTTTTAAAAAGTACGAAATAATTTTTAAAAGTTTTGCAAAAAAATTCTAAATTTAGTACACGTACCATATGGGTACATTTGAGAAGATGATGAATAGTGTTAGGATGCCACGTAAGCCTTTAGCCTGTTAAACAGGTGGAAAATTCAGTTTACGTACCATATTGACACGAAATGCAAAGTTCGTGTATGATATGGGCAATAAATTTAGTACACGTACCATATGGGTACATTTGAGAAAGTACGTGGCTATTTAAAGCCAAAAACCTTATATAAATCTTGGTTTTCTTGTAACTTGATAAAAATGTAAACTAATTGGTGATTTAACTTGATATATAAGATGTTTATATGTAAGTAAGAGAAATGAAAGTATAAGAAAAATGTATGAACCTTGTATGATGGTGATGATGAACTAAACACAAACTAACCTAAATCAAACCCCTTTTGTTTAATATCTAACTTAAACCCTTTAGATACTTGGAAAATACTTGTAAAAATCAAAGATGAACTTTCTTGCTTGCTCTTGTATGGTGACCGGATACAAAGAAAGAAAAAAAGAGAAGTTTTTATGTTGATTTACTTTGTGAGAAGTATTAATTAAGTTCCTAGCTTATATGGTGAATCAAGGCATGTCTAATATACTTGTTTAATGTATAGGGAACAATCTAGGAATGGATGTGTCCTTGGCATGCATGTTGTCGTGGGCTAGTAAGCAAAGGGAGACAAAAATGAGGCTTGTACATAATATATAATAGCTTATATGATCATCTAATGGTTAAGACTTATAATAAAATAAGCTAAAGGTAATTTAATGGGATCTTTGTGTATGAATTAGAGGAGGGCTGGTTATACAAGGGAAATGGGTAATGATTTTATAAATTTTTGGGTATTGGGTATTATTGTGGGTATTTGATTAAGTATAGAAGAGTGGTGGTGTTTCCATGCATGCATATATTCTAGATAACGTTTTACGTAAAGTGTAAAAATAAAATACAAAATTTATAAATTATCTTCGTAATAATTATATAACACTTATTTGATGTAAACTTTTATTTGTTTAATACCAGTTTACATTGATTGTCGATTTTTAGTTTACGCGATTTAACTTAACGGTTGAAATTAAAAGTAAACGCGTAAATACTCAAATTAAATAGTTGAGAGTTTATTGACATAAATGACTTGAAAATACGGATTATTACAGCTTACTAACTTTGCAGTCATGGCGTTAATGTCGTAGGTTGTATGTAACCTTAGACTCGACATTATGCGCTTATTGGCGCGACAAGTTATTGAGTTTGTAGCCACGATGGGTTAAAGAGTTGTTTATGATGATCTTATACACCAAACTTCTATTCTCACACCTCAAAACTACTACTCTCACACACCATTGTTACGAATCTAATTCACTTTGAGGTTTGTGGTTATATGCCCTTCGAACTTCAGTTTTTTGAACTTCGATTTCTCACACACCTAAATATTTTATGGGTAGTTTCTTAACCTTAAAAGGAACAATGTTTAAAATATCTTGCTTGTGCTACTCAGTTACACTTCCAAAGAATATTGTGCTTCTGCTCGCATTAGGATAAAGCCTTGAAAACTTGTTGAATTCCTCAATAGCTCCCTTCACAATACTCACAGACTCTACATTTCCATGACATTTTTTAGATTTTTTCACACTTAAAATTGTGAACTATTTTTGATACATTTATAAGAGCACAAGGTGCAGTAACATTCAAGTTACTGTCACTTGTGCACCACATCGGTTTTTTCCTTGTTAATACAAATAAACCGATAAAAACGTTTATTTTATTTTACGATCTTTTCATGTTTTGTTGATAACAATTAGTAAAATCTACATGAAAGTAAACTACTTAAACTAAAACATAATTATTACTTTTCCATTTTTAGCATTACTTTGAATTACAAGTTAATTTTGCAAACCATTATTTACATCATGGATAACATCATCATTTGCAGCATATCTTAGGGCAATCTTATAAGATTACACATGATCTCTCAAGATTTTGCAAATCAAAATCCGGATTTTGTTATTGTGCACCGGTTCTGTTATAGTATATTGGCCGGTTCTGTTCTACAACAGAAGAACCGGCCTACAGTACAGGTTTTTGGCTATAAATACCAAGCCATTTCTTATGTTTTACTCACCTCTTTCCAACTTGAAATCCTCTATTCTACTGATCATTCTCTCTATTCTTGTATAGTTTCATTTAGCATTTTGTAGGTAATTCTCTTCAAAGAAGAAATTGCCAAACACCCCTTTGAGACGATCAAGTTCCAATAATCTTGTTTCGCATCTCCATAACATCTTCAAATTCACATTGCTAAATCTTGTACATCATTTAGTAGTTGTAGTTGTATTCATCATCATTGTAAATCAAGTGTAGTGTTGTTGGGTTGATTCTACCGTGTGAAGAATCCGTATTTAGCTTTGTACCGTTAAAAGGTGTAAGCAACGTTGTGAGGCTTCTCCGCCGGTTAAAGGAGATTGGTGACTAGTGTTTATGAACTCTCGAGTAGGTGACTCGGAGAGTGGAGTAGGGCAAGGAAGGTGTCCTTGTAGCCGAACCGACGAGTAAATACTTTGTTTCTTGTTTAAAATAGTTTCTAACACTATACACTAAACAAAAGCTTTATTTTCCAAACAACAAACATCAATAAAGTGCAAACTACACTAAGTATTCATAACAAAATTTGAAAAAAATACATTTTAAAAGAAGAAAACTATTCAACCTCCCATCCCCTTCTAGTTTTCCGCAATTGGTGTCAAGAGAAAGGTTACCTAAGTTTTTAAAATATATTGTATTTTAAATATTTAAAATGATTATGGATTTGAAAAACTACAAAGAGGGTAAATCTATGCAACGACCACCTCTCTTTGAGGCTAATTGCTTTATATATTTGAAAAATCATTTTGAAACTTATGTGAAGTCTAAAGATATTGATCTTTGAAAAATTAAATTAAAATATAATTAACAAACCTAACCAACAAAGATAAAGATGGTAAAGGATGTAATCAACCAACATATGAAAATTTGATGAAAACGCATAAGTAAATGATATTCAAAAATGAGAAGCAAAAATGGTTTTGTAACAATGCTTACCCAAAAAGTAATATAAAGAATTTTCATGTCGAATGGCTCAAGGATATTTGGAAATCCTTATAATATAACCCAACAAGGAAACCAAACAAGTTAAGGATAACAAAATAGATCTATTTTTAGTTCTAAAATATAAGAGAATTATCATTATCTCGGAATGTGATGAATACTATTGATTGTGCAGTTTGCAATATTAATACTATAATACATCACTAAAATCACTTGATAAATCCTTTTCAAGTCGTAATCATGTTTGGAAATTCTTGAGGGCTCTTCCTACTAAATGGCGTCTGAAGGTTACGGCAATAGAAGAATCCAAGGACTAATTCACTCAAACTACCTCAAGATGACTTAACGCGCAATCTAAAGGTTTATGAAGTAGTACTTGAAAAGGACTCGGAGATCTCTAAGAGCAAGAAAGAAAAGTACAAATCACTTGCTCTTAAAGCAAGGAAGGTCCTAAGTGAAGAAGAAGAAACCTCTTCGGATAACAATGATGAAGAATACGCCATGGCAGTAAGGGATTTCAAAAAATTCTTTAGAAGACGAGGAAAGTTTGTCCGCCAACCTCATGACGACAAAAAGAACTTCCGGAAAGTAAAAGAAGACAAAAAGGAGAAAGATGATTGAATATGTTTCAAGTGTGGAGATCCAAATTACTTCATTAGTGATTGTCTCAAACACTCCTTCAATGATCAAAAGGCGTTCGTTGTCGGTTGTCGGGGGCGATAGTGAAGAAGACAAGGACGAAATTTGTCTCATGGCACATGACACTAATGAGGTACTATTCGATACTCCTTACTATAGTAGTTCTTCATTAGATAATGAATCATGGCAAAATGAATATGATAAACTTTGCAAATTAGTCTTAGGACCATCAACAAAAACAAACATCTAAAAGCTAAAAATGAATCATTGAAAAAGGATGCTTGCGAACTTAAGTCAAAGATAGAACAACTAGAAAGAAACAAAAGGATAAGTTTTGAATGTGAATCATGTATCAAACTACAATCTAAGATTAGTTCACTAAACTTAAAACTAGCTAGTTTCAAGAATAGTAGTACGTCTTTGCAAGAAATGCTTGAATTGCAAAAACCGCGAAAAGATAAACATAGGATAGGATACACAGAAGATATAGCATCCACTAGCAACACTAAAATAAAAAAGACAGGTCCTGAACACGAAGAAAAGCGTACTGTAGAACTGGCATTGCCGGTTCCCTTTGCAAGAGACCGGCTAGTTCAGACGAACCGAACTGGCCCTCTGCAGAAAATACAAGAAATTCAAAAAATCTAGGAAGCAACATTTTAAAGAAAAATGACGCTGTGTTAATAACTAGAAAGTCTGTTTTAAACATTTCTAAGAATGTCAAACAACCGCCAATCTTAAAACTCGGCCAAGGTCTTGGAAAAAGTAAAATCCAAACACACCCTAAAACGCTCCATAGGAAATCCAGCACACTATATCCTAAAAGCAACTATCATCAAGTTGGTTGGAACTATGGAACACAACAAGAATATCAGTTCCAACCTACTATGTTTAACCAATGGGGTCCTTGTCCACTATATCTATATATGAATCAACCAAATGGTATGTATAACACTAATGGACCCATGAGATATTGGGGACCAAGTGCTTGAGTTGTTTTATAATTCCACGTTCGACTAAAAGTCAAGCTAGAACTAGATGAATGGATCAAGGATAGTGGATGTTCAAGGCATATGACGGGAAATAAAGATCTCTTCTCATCTTACAAGCCTATAGACGGAGGTAATGTAGTGTTTGGAAGTAACACTAAAAGCAAGATCACCGGTAAAGGTACAATCACTCATAACTCTCTTACTATTCCTAATGTTAGCCATGTAGAAAATCGTAGCTTTAACTTACTTAGTATGGGACAAATATGTGATAAAAAATGCAAAGTACTATTTAGTGAAACCGGTAGTGAAATACTTAAAGACGGCATTACCATAGGAAGAGGGATTAGGAAAAATGGTCTTTATATAATGAAAATGAGAAACTCCTCTAAAGATAGTCTTTCTCTAACATCGATAGATGATATTTCGACTTATGGCATCGAAGATTAGGTCATGCCAATATGCGACTTATTCAATCGCTATCATCTAAAGAGCTTGTTAGAAACTTGCCTAAACTAAAATTTAAAACTCATTTTTGTGACGCTTGCAATATTGGAAAACAAGTACACGCAAGCCATAAGGCTAAAAACATGGTTTCAACAACTAAGTATCTAGAACTTCTTCATATGGACGTTTTTGGTCCATCGGCCGTCCTAAGTTACGGAGGTAACTTATACACTTTGGTCATTGTCGATGATTACTCAAGATACGCTTGAACAAGATTTTTAAAACATGAAAAGGAAGCTTTTGACCACTTTGAAATTTTGAGTAAAAAGATTCAAGTACAAAAAAGTAGTCTTATTATATCAATTCGTACGGATCATGGTCAGGAATTTGATAATGAAGTACAATTTGGAGCCTTTTGTGATGCTAATGGTATCACTCACAACTTTTCGGCTCCTCGTACTCCACAATCAAATGGGGTAGTTGAACGTAAAAATCGTACTTTACAAGAAATGAATAGAACCATGCTTAATGAACAATCAATCCCTCAAAAGTTTTGGTGTAATGTCGTCGACACCTCCACCTATATCTTGAATAGGATCTTAATTAGACATTTCCTAGAAAAAACTCCTTATGAGCTTTTAAAAGGTAAAAAGCCTTCCTTAAAATATTTTAATAAATGAACCTAAGGTGTTTGTCTAACACCCAATATAGCTAAGAAAGTGAAAGCAGTAATAAATGCACTTTTAATAAATGAACCTAAGGTGTTTGTCTAACACCCAATATAGCCAAGCTTGAGTTCAAATCTCAAGGCTAAACGAGTCACGCTCCAGCTTTTGAAAATATAAAAGGGAAGAATTAATTATGTAATTCATGATAGGCATCCAATGATGCTAGAATATTTTACGTTTTGTGACGAATCAACTTTTCAATCTTGCTCACATAAAAGTGTCATAAAATAGGAAGAACCAACCCTCTTCGAAATAAACCACGAAATGGATGAAACCTTTCTAATAAAAAGCGCTCTATACAAAACGCGTCGCAGCGAAACGTGGGTATGAGAGTCTCGTTCATAAAAAACAAATAGAGAACATAGTTGAAATATTATTAAAAAAAGTGCATTTTCAAAACAAAAACACAAATGAATGATTGAAAATAGAAGAGGCAAAATTCTTAAAGGGTGCTACTATTGGTACCCTCGGCTCACAAAAAGTACGAATGTTTCGCATTTTTTGGTCTTTTTGTCTCCTCTTTTATAGTGCAACGCAGATTTTTATCAGTTTCTGTTTCGTAATTTTTGACAGTTTCATACTTTTGACCTGTTAAACTTTATAATTTTCGTTTCGCATTCTGCGTTTCACTGTTTTATAATATAAACAAAATTATAAAAAAAAAAAAAAAAAAAAAACCAGGGCTACAAACGGCTTTTCAAGGGGTACAAATAACATGAGCCATTCTTAAAAACCAACAGAGTGGTCCTCCCAAAATCAGAAATGAGGGGCCTCTCTTTTGTCCCTTCCTCTGTTTTCATTCTTTCATTTTCCTATCAAAATACACACACTACAAAACACACACACATACACACTTTCAGTATCTTCTTAATTCTCGTGACTCCATACATAACCAAACAACTTCTGTTCTGTTCTGTTCTTCTTATTGGATAACCTTGTTCATCTGAGTTCTGAGCATTCAATCTTCTTGATATACCAAAAATACACACATATATAAGTACACATGTGTCTGCTCACTTTCCTTAGTTAGCAAGTGCTTAATTTTTCAAGATTTGTAGGTTTTCTAATTGGGTTTTGGCAACAAGGGTTCTAGTGTGTTTCTGTTCTGATGTTATGTTATAAAAGTTATAACTTTTTGGTTTTTTTTTATAAAATTAGCATTTTTTTTAGGGTTTAGGGTTTAAGTTTTTCTGCTATCTTTTTTAGTACTATTTTATAAATTTCACTTTTTCCAATGAATTTTATAAAGAGATTAAAAAATTTGACTTGGGTATGTTAAATTTTCAGCATTTTGGTCTCAATATATGTTAATTTAGAGGTTTAATGCTCTGTTTCCTCTGTTTTTAGCACTTTCTGACAAAAACAGGTGCTTTTATCTTGAACTTATAAAGACTTGGAATCTTTTTTATGTTTTTATATGAATTTTGGTGTTAATTAAAAATTTAGAAATAGAAAAATGTCATCTTATTTAAGTTCAAGAGCATGTGTACTTGATCTTGAACACATGATTAAATGGTCATATACTAATTCTACTAGTAGAACAACTTCAAATTCTTCATCTCCATCTTCAACTCTATCAGAATCAAGTAATTCTCCCTTAACAATCGCCACACGAAAACCACGAACACCGCGAAAAAGGCCTAACCAAACTTACAATGAAGCTGTTGCTATGCTATCAATGGCTTGTCCCAATATTTTTACCTCAAAAAATATACCAAAATTGACCACATACCATAACAGTTTGTTTAACAACTCACCCGAGCTAATTTCGGTGTTTCCCATGACTGAAAACCCGGGGTTTCTTATTAGACCAAAAAGTATAGAAAAACCATGTTTTTTTATGGAGTCAAAGGAAGCAAATTTGGGCCAAAATGGAGGTGAAATCGAGTCGAAATGTGTGTATGAGGAAATTGGAGATGAGGGTTTGGATGATTATGATACGGAGTCGATTCTTGATGATGAGATTGAGCAAGGGATAGATAGTATAATGGGGGAATCGAATTTAGTTAAGGAAAAAGATAGCATTAGGAATGATGTTGATACTTGTTATGGGTACCCAATGGGATTAGGATTTGGGGTGAGAAATGGAGTGAGGGCATTGAGGAAATGTGGCGATGGGAATTGGTCGAATTTGCCAATGGTTGATGTGGGGAGTATAACGCCTCGTGCGGTTGGAAAATGTGATAAGTCAGCGGTAGGAAAGAAGACGAAGAAGAAAAAGCTAATGGAGGAGCTGATGAAGTCCGGGTCGGGATTTAGGCATGGGAATGATAATTTGAGTTGTGAAAAGGGAAGTGAGCACGGGTTAGGGTTAAAATTGGATTACGACGCGGTACTAAATGCTTGGTCGGATAAAGGGTCACCCTTGCCGGAGGAAATCTCGTCGTCCTCGTCCTCGAGAAGTGATGTGAATGTAAGTATTCGACTTATTTACAAGTAAATGTGTGTTTGTTTATTTGAGTTAGAGCTAAATGTGAACTAACAGAAGCAAGAGAAAAAAAACTTAGCTAGATTAAAAACATACGGTAAAAACTTTAGTGTAAAGCTTTCAAAAGTAACCAATGCGTGTTTCACCTAACACAAGAGCAATTTTGTGAATGCAAAGGTAATTTGGTAAAGCAAAAGCCAAACTTGCAACGTCTTGCCAAATACTCGTATTAATTAGATGAACATAGTCACATACGTATCAGAAAGAGGATTAATAACCTTGCACACGGGTTTATTTTGACAAAAAAAATTATATAAATATTTATTAGTAATTGTTCGCACTTGGAAGCAAACTTTACATTTTTCTAATACATGGTTGGTGCATCTAACATTCTAACCAAAATCATTTGATTGGTTGTACTAATTCTAAACTAGCACTCTATAGTATCACTATTTGGAACCATATGGTTGAAAAAGTATATCGTATAGTTTTATAATACTCTCTCCGTTCTAAAATTATACTCCTTCCCTTCTAAATTAATAGTTCATGTTTTTTTTTGGAATGTGTCAATTTAATTATTCATTACTAAAAATATATAGAAAAGTTTGGCCAAGTTTACTATAGTAGCCTTGTTTAAATTTATTATCACAAATTTAAAAAAAATTATAATTAATTAGCTAAATGTAAAACTGTTGAAGGACAATAATTTTGGAATGAATGAGTAGTTCATCTTTCCTTAGAATGTCTCAAATTAATTGTCCATTACAAAAAATAAATAATGAAATTTGATCTAGATTACTACATTACCTTTACTTAAAATTATTTTTACCAACTAAAAAAACAATAATTAATTAATTAAAAGTAAAACTGTTATTCTGTAAAAAGTAAAAGAAAAAAAACAGCAATAATTATGTTTTTTCTTAAACTGTGTGTTTTTTATTGATGATAATAATTTTAGGACGAAAGGAGTACATAATTAATAGTTAATGAAACATCAAAAAGTGTAACGTCAAAAGATGTATAATAATTTGATTAGGTTTATGAGTTAGTATCATTATTTGTTCAACAATCACATTCAGATTTGATGCTCAAATCATATAAAAATAAAAGTGTTCTATGAATATTTTAAAGTGAAAATTGGTATATGTAAAGTATAAATTCTAGTCAAATATGTAACTTAATTTAAATATGGAAGCATGAAACATGCTTACTTGCATAATCAGTCCCCTTGGATTTGCAACAGTTTTAGGTGTGTGACAAAAGTAGCAACAATGGTGAATAGTAGCACCAAGCAGCACCTATGAGCAATAGCATTTTTTTAAACTTTGGTAACCTAGTTGTTGGTGTAATATAATGTGTAAAACAACTTTAAAATGTTCAACGCTCCTAAATGCTACTTCATTAACCGTTGAAAATTGAGCATTTCGAAAAATAGATAAAACTATTTGATGCTTGCCAAACAACATTTAAGATTACAACAACGTTGAACGTTTACCACTCACCGTTCATAAATGTTTCGCACTAAACAAAAGCTTAAAAGTGCATTAGAAGCATGTATTGTGTCATTATGTGTATTAGAATCAAGAAGTTTGCTCCTTGTAATCATATTTATTTTGTGATAATAACTTGTGAAGAAAACATTATAAACAAATTGTGTTACATACATGGATGAGGTTATAATTTGCCATGTTAGTAATATAATTTTCTTTTTATTTTGAAAGACAACTATCTCACAATATTTACGTAACAATCAAATCTCACAATATACTAAAAATGGTTTATAACCTGCAAACTGCGGCCCATTTTCAAACATAGGGTATCATTAACACAAACTTTTTAGTAAATTTCCGAAACCATCTTGTGGTTTGGTCACAGTCAGCAGAACTTTCGTGCGTGGAGAATTTTCGTGCGTGGTCATCTTTTCTGTCAAAACCGCGCCTGCATTTTTAACGTTTTATTTGTTTCTACAATTTACGCAAAACAAACGGTTGAATATGTGTATATATGTATGTAGGAGGTGATAATATGAACATTTCATTGATGATGTTTGTTTGTATTATTGGCAGGCAAGAGCGGCTAACATTGATTTGTTCTCCAAAAACGGTGGGTGGATAGAATCTGGTGCAACGAGGTGTATGGATAAAAAGAAGATCAAAATTGTCACCTCTTCAGATAGACGGCCCAGATGCAAGGTGCGTATCACTTTTTTTTTATCAAATGAACCAAACTTTATTTACTCCCTCCGTTTTAAAATTATTGTCTCCCGACAAAAAATACACAGTTTAAAAAAAATGCATTTATTACTGTTTTCTCTTTCTTACTTTTTGACAGAATGACAGTTTTATCCTTAGCTAATTAATTAAATTCTTTAAAGTTTGTAATAATAATTTCAAACAAGAGTAATATAGTAAACTTGATCAAATTTCCTTATCTATTTTTAATAGTGGACAATTAAATTAAGATATCTCAAAAAAGAAACATGGACAATAAAAATGAAACGGAAAGAGTAACACGTATGCGTCAAAATTTGCATCACATGTTCGAACACTAACACAACAATAATACATAGATACATACTAATTTTGTCGGAAAATACTAGGATGTAAACATAATCATACTTTACTTGCGAGTAAAAAGAAAACGTTTATTCTGACAAAGTTGTAAAGTGTGTACGTGAGTGGATGATTTGAATAGCGACTTGGGTGTTTCTTTTCTTTTTATTAGGTCATTCACTATGGTGGACATTTAAAAATGTTTATAAATTTATTACCTCTTACAATGTTATTAATTTATAAATTGTAAACATATTCTCACTATGGATAAAGCTTTTGAGGTTTATAAGTTGTTCAAACATAAATTAAATATTATCATGACACATAAATTCTTGGACCTTTTCAAAATCCTAAACCTTTTCATGCCACCAAGACATGAAATGGTTCCTCACTATGGTAAAAAAATTCTTAGACCTCTTCATAAGTTTTTAAACATATTCTTGAAACACGATAGTGGATGCTGTTAAAGAAGAATTGTGGGTTCAAATCTTTAATACATTTTAATTGAGGGAAGTATTCTCTCTTCAATAAATGGCTAATTACAAGGTGGGTTTTGCTAACATGTATCCAGTGAGTACATGTTAAAGTGTATTCAATGAACACTTGTTTTTCTTTTATAACAAAAAATGCATTTAATAAATATTAATTATAGATAAAACTTACTATGTTTAGATACATTTTCTCATAAAATACACAAAAACTTTTCATTCAAACATACACTAACATGTGCTCAATGGACACAAGTTAGCAAAACCTTCAAAAGATTTATATAAAACCACTTAATTTCGTAAACACCTGAGTTTCATATTCAATATTGAAATCATTTAAATTAAATATCTTCTTGAGAGATATATTTAAAGGGACCCATATTTCAAATTAGTTTTTGTTTTAAAGGTGTGGTGGGGACATTCAGGCTGTGTGTCTCAGCCTGATTAGCCAGCAGTTATTATAACTGGTGACCAATCAGGCTGTGACACACAGCCTGTGTCCCCACCTTAACATGTGCCTTTAGAAAAACCCTATATTTAAAGGGACCCATATTTCAAATTAGTTTTTGTTTTAAAGGTGTAATTGAAACTTATGAAAGTTAAATGTGAAAAATGTCAAAATGATGCTACAACGCACTTGGGTTAAAATGTCAAAATAAATGGTCTTGAACCAAAACCATATGGGAGGACTCAAATCTTATCTTTTTAAGAATTTTTTTTTATAGGGTGAATTCTTTAAAAAAAATCTTTGTGCTATATTGTCTGACCAATATTTTTCTTTTTATAAATCTTTGTGCTATATAGATGAGACTCGTTTTGGCAGTTTGTTTATTACTGTAATATACTTTTTTTTTATAAATATTACTGTAATATACTACTAATACCAAAAATCTTTCTAAGTCGATGTTTCATTTATGTTTCTAGTCATATTGTTCTAACGTGTGACAGATTCTGAGTAAATGTTTTGAGTTGGAAATTTATGAATCTTAATTATTAATTCAGTAATCATACGTCTAAATTTGTCATTTTCATTTTTGCAGGGACGATTTATGAAAAAGCCAAATTCTACCGCATGCAACGAGGGAGCATAAAAATCAGTTAGCCCCTCCATCTTTTGGTGTTGTTGCATTAAAGCCATTTTGTTTGTATTGGCTACATTTGAAATTGAAACCACTATGGTTCGTTCTTCTAGCACACAATAGTGTAACAACAATATGTACATATTTCAGAATAGGAAAGAAACAGTCATAATGTCATAGGCATCAAGAATCAAGTAAAAGTTCTTCTCTCTTCGTAATTGTTCAACTAATAGAAGTCACACAAGGATCTAAAAATACTTCTCAAAGTCGACAACATGTGTAAAGTAAAATCAATATGTTGTTATTTAGCAAATTTTATTGAGTACAAAATTACAGAGTTGTGATCAAATAAGAAGAATAATTAGCAGTATCGATCTAGAGTATTTAAAAGCATCAAAAGTAGTTTTTGCGATCACCGGATGAAGAAGAAGAAGGAGGAGTATCGATCTAGAGTTTTTAAATGAGGCCGTTATGGTTTTTGTAAGCTTTCATTTCTACAATCTCTCGTGACTTTTTTTCAAAGTAGCAACATCGTGATCATGATCGCGTACGAACGCATAGAGAAACGTTACAAATTAAAGATATAGTCAACGAGAAAACTCATCTAAGCCTTATACCCGATTGTGGAACACATTGGTAGAGGTGAGCATATGTACCGAGAACCGAACCAAAACCGAGAACCGAACCCGAACCGACCCAACCCGAACCGAATTTTAGAACCGCGATTTGGTTCCGATTCCTCAATATTTCGAATTTCGGTTCTCGGCTCGGTTCGGTTCGGAACCATGGTTCTCGGTTCCGGAACCGAAGAACCGCCCGACTTTCAAATATATGGGATTTTTATGAGATGTTTGGTTTCTTTACGTGATACTTCAAACATTCATTGTGATTTTAATGTTTTAACACGGTACTATAGTTCCATCCTTTTTGCAACTTCATGTTTATATTTCTTCGTAACAATTACATTCACGCGTAATTCAAAGATTCATACAGTTTGGTTATTGGAAAGAGTCCCACGGCCGGCACGGGAAAAGAATGGCGTCCCGGTATCAGGTAAGGGACGTAGATGTGTGAAACACATAAAGAATATTGAGTTTTTGGATGTTGTTTAGAAATTATCGGTTCCAATCGGGTAGAACCGAAATACCCGAACCGGACCCGAGAACTGAACCGGAACCGAAACATGCTCTCTGTTCGGTTCTCGGTTCTTAAAATATATGTTTTTCGGTTCTCGGTTCTCTCGGTTCCGGGTCGGTTTGGTGCGGTTCCGGAACCGAGCTCACCCCTACACATCGGTATCGAACAAATGAACGTTAATTTGTAGTTTTATTTTATTTGAATTTTTATTGTAATGTTTTTATTTTATTTTAATTATTTATG
Source organism: Tanacetum coccineum (assembly GCA_026074375.1). Classification (NCBI taxonomy): domain Eukaryota; kingdom Viridiplantae; phylum Streptophyta; class Magnoliopsida; order Asterales; family Asteraceae; genus Tanacetum; species Tanacetum coccineum. Next base: position 3,545 of record BQNB010085396.1, on the reverse strand, counting down.
TAATATATTTTTAATTATTAATGAATTTTTAATTTTAGTGTTTAAAAAATGAAAATGAAAAAAATGATAATTGTTGGTAGAAATATTACATTACGATATTTAATATATACATTCTCTTCATGTTTTGGTGATGACAAACATGTAACTTATAACACATAACGTAAAGTGCTTAAATTACTCGTAATCACAAATCATCAATTCATACGTCAACATCTTTCGATGTCTCATGTTTTCTTCAACAACAAATTTAAGTTCGCACCCGACGTAAATCACTAAAGGTATGAACAAACAAACTTTAATTTGTTGAATGATGAAAGAAATTTTTTATTTTTCCAAACCTTATATTTTTTTTTAAATGGAACAAACATTTTTTAAAAACATATACAAAACACTTTTGTATTTATAGGAAATGTTTTATTCAAAATAAATATTTTAAATTCAAATTTTCTATCCAAAAACGGCTAGAAAGTTCCAGAAAAACATTCCCCACAAAAAGACAAAAAAAGGAGCGTCTGAAAAATAGGCGGCCCCCTTAATTAATTAAGGGGACCGGCCATAATTAAGGGGACCGCCCTTGTATAATTAAAGGGACTGTCCAAATAAAAAATTAATATTTTTTCTTATAAATAGTGGATTGTTTCCATAGATTTTCTCACTTCTTTGCACACAGTTTTCTCTGATCAAAAACCTCCTTTCAAACCCTTTTCTTTGATCACTTAACTTATTATAAGTTTGTTTAAAATGTGATCCAATCATCCATCCATTCAAGTGCAAGAGAAGAACCTTCGTTATCATTAAGATACGAAGTTATGTAGGTTAGTTAGTGCATTCGTGACATGTCTTACATTCACAATGTATAGATCGAGTCCATGTATTCCAAACTTGTGTAATAGCTTGATCATGGTGATCATGGTGTGTATAGTTGTTAGATCGTGGTGATCATAGGAAGTTTAGATAGATCGGTGTGATCAAAGTAGTGTCTAGTTGAAGTGAAGTTGTGAAGTGAGGTATAGAAAAGTTGTGAAGGGTAGTGAAGTCGTGAAGTGAAGTAGTGAAGTAGTGTGGTGAAGAATACTAAGGCGTGAAGAAGTTGTGTAGTTGTGAAGTTGTGTTGTGAAGTCGTGAAAGTAGTGAAGAAGTTGTGAAGTCGTGATAGATTGGTTCTAGCTAAGATTAGAACTCGACATCTAGCTTAGTGTCGAAAATTGATATAAGTGAAAGTTATGTACGGTTTTCTCCGCCATAAGGGATCTTGTTAACTAGTGAAGTAACTCTCGAGTTGGGTACTCGGGGAGTGGAGTAAGGCGAAGAGGTGCTTCGTGACCGAGCCACTATAAATCATCGTGTCCGGTTTGCATTTCCTTTGACTTATCTCTTTACATTTATACTCGCATTTATTGCTTTATATTTATACTTGCATTTGTGTGTTGGTTTGTATTGTTGTGAAATGATGTATTACTATGTGAACACTCATCATATTGTGTCATGCTTGATCGGCAATTTGATACGAAACATTTTAAGATTTTAAAAGGAAACGTATTCATCCCCCCCCCCTTCTACGATTTCCACAGTAATCGTGGTCGCCTTATTACACTAAGTTGATCATAAATAAGGTTGTAGAGAGAGTCTACATGTAACAAGTATATTATTACTTTTATGAGCATGATTTATAAGTCACGTGCATGCAATTTTACAAAATTTTACGTAAATCTTCTAAACTTGCATTTTATTACATGCATGCATGCACAACTTACCCAATACCTTCACCACCTTCTTACTAATACTTTAAACTCATATATACTTTCAAAAACTTTATTTTCCTCCCCTTATACACACCAAAATCAGCCAACACTTAAGGATACTCCAACGCATACTTTTTCACCTTATTTCCCCCACCACCCCTAACTACACTAAACCAAAAAGATATCGAGTGTAGGTTCCGATTAACCACTTCACTTCATAACCCGAACCACAAATCGAAAATAAGAAAAGAGAAAGAGAGTTAGAGAGATAGAGTGAGAGATGAGAGAAAAGAGATGAAAAAGATTTTTGATATTATGAAAAATTAGATATTTTCTAAAAAGAAAATATCTATATATATTTAGATATTTTTAGAAAATATCTAAATATATATATACCCCTACACATTTAATGTGACGCGTGGGATATTTAACTAGGACCCGGGCTCGGGTTTTGCTTGGGATTAATCCCAAAACATATACAATATTAGATTATCTATCGAGCCCGATTCCCGATATTATCCTGTTACAACATTAACTAATTAAAGACCGAAGCTCCATCGTAGAGTGACCGAGCTTCCTTGTTCGACTCAATAAATTGAGGCTAACAAATTTACTACCGCAAACAAAACATTTCTTACCACCAAAAGACTTGTTTTTACACAGACTAATATTGTTTGACCCATTCCTATTACATAAATTCCTAGGAGTTTTTACATTCTCCTTAAAAGAAAAACTAGGACTTTGAGTGACATTGCATGGTCCTTGGTCATCAGTCTTGTGTAAAGTCTTCAAATCAACTGAACTAGAGGCATTGGTCATAGTGCTTGAGGAGTTGACACTTGATGCACAGGATGCAAAGCCATTTGTCTCTAAGTCTGAGGACTTGTTACTAGTTTCACAAGAGACAAAGTCATTAGATACAGAGTTAGATTCAGAATAATTATTGGACTTTGAACCATAGGTAAACTGTGTATCATCAATGTCAGGCTTGTTGGAAGGAGGCATGAATGTTCCTGTTATAGGGGGAGGAACAGCATGCATTCCAACAGGTTTGACAAACCAGTCATAGAGAGGTTTCTCTATAGCATCCTTAAGACATGAGTCAAAGATACTAGGTGCAGAGAGATCAAACACCTCATCTGATCCAAAAGTGTCTCCATATCCTAAACCAAATTTTGATCTAGAGGACATGGAACTATTGATCAGTTTGACTAGGTTTTTGGAAGATTCCTTCCATTTGTCAAATCTTGCATTAGACTCCTCAAGTTTGACCTTGGTATTCATATTATCAAGGTTAGCCTGTTCATTCAATTTTTCAGTATATTTTAGCATGTTGGTGGTGTTGCCAAGGTCTGCAGTCAAGATTCTAATTTTCTCTTCCAATGCTAACTGATTATTTTGGTACCAAGACTTCTGTTGTTCTAAGTTTTGAAGTGAACTTTTGTATGCTTGGACTTGGAGAAAACACTCTTTATATTGCACTTCAAGATTATCAAACTCCTTTTTAAGTTCTGTATAAATATGATTACAGCCAAAAGGACAAGATTGTACCTGAGGGGATAACCCCATGAGTGCAAATTCAGTTTCATCATCAGTAGCATCCCTAGAAGCAACAGAAACACTATCAGCACCAACACCAGCAGCAACAGAAACACCATCAGAACCAACACCAGTATCAACAAACACACCATACTCATCACTAACTCCATCAGCAGCATCAACAGCAGGAATACCAGCATCATCCCCATATCCTGCAATCATTCCATAGACTTCAGAAGCACCTTTCTCCATATCTTCACTTTC
>BQNB010085395.1:9766-28486 GCA_026074375.1 Tanacetum coccineum | reverse complement strand
AAGTATTACACCTTAGTGTGCATAGCAATCTTGTTGCATCCATATCACATATTTGTAAATCAATTTTATATCTTGTAAGTTATGTGTAGTAGCTAGATCTTTACGATCTTTGTAAGTATAGTTAAATCATGGTGATCTTAACAAGTAGTGTTAGATAGTTGTAATATAAGTAGTGTGGTGAAGTAAAGTTTTGAAGTTGTGAAGTTGTGAAGAAGTTGTGAAGTTGTGAAGAAGGTGTGAAGTTGTGAAGTTGTGAAGAAGTTATGTACGGTTTTCTCCGCCATAAGGGAGTTTGTTGACATAGTGAAGAAAACTCTCGAGTTTGATGCTCGGGGAGTGGCGTAGGGCGAAGAGGTGCTTCATTACCGAACCACTATAAATCCTCGCGTTGTGGTTTGATTGTTCTTACTCTTATCTCTTGTTTTACTTTATCATTTCATATACTTATATTGTTCATATTGTGCAAGCGTTGAATTCACAAAAAGTCGAATCTAAGTTTTACAAACATACATAAACCTTAAATTAAAAAGCGGTAAAACTATTCAACCCCCCCTTCTAGTTTTCCACATGCTTTATAACGAAGTTCGTACAAGAACATTATTTGTTTTATCATCATCAAATAGGGAAAGATTGTTGGGAATTATAGATTTGATGAGACAAAAAAACAAAAGAATGAAACAAAAGGATCAAAATCGTCATTAGAGAATTCTACAAGCTGGTGGAGAATTATGGAAGATTTGGTCAATGATATAAAAAGATAAAGATTCTAGAAGATCTCCTTAAGAAGATAAAGATAACAGAAGATATTCCTTAATGTTTAAAAGATTTAGTTGTCTAATATTTATCTTCCTTTGTAAGTCTTGAACTCTCTATATAAAGAGTTTCATAGACATAGTTTTAGATATTTAGAAAAACGTGTGTGTGTGTACACTGGATCAATGTAGACGTCTAGTTTGTATGGTGTAGCCTCAAGGTCAAGGTAACTTGATCCCTGTTACAGATGGTAACACGATCTATACTGTTTATATATATTTGAGGCTTGGTGGAAACGTATGATAATAAAACCTTGTTTAATAACATTACTGTTCTTTATATCCTGTTGTGCATATTAATTTTATTTGTAAAACGATCCTAGATGGCTTAAAAGATCTTTAACAGGTTGTGATGCAAAGTAATCACAAGCCTTTGCATGGTTGGTATGTGCTTAATTACACATAGCTTTTTCCAATAAAAACAGACTTAAATGACCAAAAACAAACAAAAACTGCCAAATATATGTTTGTTTTGCATTTGTAGTGTGCAGGAAACGGATATCACACAAAGGACGAAAAACAAAGCCAAAAACGACAAAACTGGGCAACGAAAACGATAGTGTGAAAAGACGAAGCCAAACGAAGCCAAAAAGTCCAATCAAGTCAAAAAGTCAACAGAAAGTCAAACAGTCAAAGCAAAGTCAACCCCTAACAAAAGACAAAGTCAAAAAGAAGTCAAAGCAAGAAAAATACAACTTGAGGGGCTGAATTTGCCAATGTTCCGAAGTTATATTCAAAGGACTAATGAGAAAAAAGGGGAAAATACAACTTTAGGGGCTAAAATTGCCTAACCCCTAAAGTTGTATCACAAAAGGACTTACTTTGCAATTAGAGATATAAGGTTGAGGGGGCATTTCTGCCAAACCCTCAACCTTGTATTTCCACAAGGACGATATGTGTTATTAACACATATACTTCGGGGGACCAAAAGTGGCAAATCCCAAAACCTTTTCCTGTTAAACCCAAAACAACTTTTCCCGCCCTTTTCAAACCCCAACACAACTCACGGGTTAGCCTCCCCCTCTTTTACCCTGCAACCCTTCAACACCATGGATAAACCTCCCCCCTCCTCTCCACTATCTTTCCCACCAAAAAAGGGGCCTTGCCATGTTGGCAATCTCACTTTTCTCCATAACTTTTGCCGAATCAATGGCTGTGATCAATTTAAAAGAAGCACAAGGACCATGGATGGCTGGGATTAGCTTTTGAAGACTCTCACAAAACAAACACAGGCTGCATACTCTCTCAGAAAAGAAGCACACAAAGAAGGACCCAAGACCTAGTTTTTTAGTATAAATAGATACCTTGTAAGCCTTAAGGAAAAAAATCTAATTTTCTGTCTTTTAATGTATTCTTACTTAATTTAAATGCAACTTTAAGTTTATTAATTGTCTTTTAATTTTCAGCAAGTGTATTTCATTATCATCAGTTCGAGTTTAATGAAATTGTTTAAGCTCTAATACTCTCAATAAGCTCTTATTCAGTTAAATAACTTCTATAAGCGCTATAGAGTTTGATAAAGCTTTATAAAACATAAACCTTCAATATTTATAGTCTTTATAAGTTTTTTGTTGAAAAAAAAAATCAAGAATAACCATTTGGAAGGTAAAGCTAAAGTGGAAGAGCTTATTGGCCTTATTCACTGGCTATTTATAAGCCAGAGCTTGTAGTAAAGCCCTTGAGGGCTCAAAAAGTCCCTGTGTAAATGCTTTGGACAAAGGTCAATAAATTTTCCACCTTTAAAGCCTTAAATTTTTTAGATTATTATAGCTTATTCTGTTTTAGTGATTAGAAGTGCTTATTTCTTGCTTATTATGTTCATTTATGTTTGTTTAGTGCGTAGTTTTGTCAATTCCCTGTTAAGAATTGAGAGTTAAAAACAGACTTTTAAAGTGTAAAAAAAACCGTTTTAAAAAGAAATAAAAGGGGTGTTTGGGATAAGACTCTGCGCAGAAATAGGGTCAAAAACAGGTGGTGCGTATGGGTTGGGGTCATAAGTTAGTTTTAGCTTAAGTATATGAGCTTATTTAAGTCTGTTTTCCTAAAGTTTTTTTTAGTCAAAACCTGTTTTTCAAGTTTTTACAAGTGTTCTCAAAAACTGTGGTTTTTAAAAAGAGATACAATGGCTTATTTGGATAAGCCATTGTAATTTTGGGTTGTAGTTTAAAAAGTGTGTCATTTGTATGTTAAACCAAGCTGTCAAAAGTCCTCTTGAGTCATTTGACTTGTTGAGTCAAAACTGCCAAAAAGATAAGTGTCATTTTTTTAGGGAAAAATGGGATCCTTATTCGATTCTCCAAATTTAGCACTGTTTTCTTGATCTTAAGAAGCCTAGATTGTGAGCATGAAGCTTCACCCTTAAGCCATTTGTTATCTGTTTTAACTTATCTTTTTATTTTGAGCTTATTTGACAGCTTATTACAAGCTGTCAATATAAGCTCATTTGTTTAGTTCATTTTCCCCTGGTGCTAGGGGGTGAATTTTAAGCCATCTTATTTAGCTTTTTAGTAAACCTAAGTCCTAGCTTTTGGCTTATCTTAAGAGCCAATAAGCTCTTAGATAAGCCTCCTTAGTTTCAGACCTTAAGAGGCCCCTTTGATAGCTTATTTTTAAGCTTAAAGTAGCCCTTTAACTGTTTTTGCTTAGCATAGTGTAGAATTGCTTATTTTCTTTCTAGCTTATTAGGAGCTTATTAGTTGTTTAATTCAGTCTCTTATTTGCTTATTAGGTATGTTAATAGGCCTTAGATAGCTTATTGCCCTTTTTTTTCCTTTGCTTATTGAGGGTTTAAGCCCAATTCTACACCAAACAGTACCTAACTCCTAAGTTAGTACTAAGCTGTTGTATTAAGCCACATTCCTAGCTTATAAAGCTTATTCCATTTTCTTAATAGTGCTCCTTAGTAGCTTATTTTAGGATGGGTGATAAGCGTGAGTCTTATTTCCCATTTTCCCCTTTTGCAATTGTGTGCCAACATCCAAGAGAATTAAGCCACTTTTTGCCTTTTAAGGCTCATTTAGCTTTCTGTCTAATTAAGGCCCTCATTTCAGCTTATTATTAGTTGTCCCCATTTTAGTTTTATGCTGATACTAGGTTAGGTTAGGTCCCCCTTTTAGCTTATTAGTTTAAAGTCTAAGCTTATTAGTCCAAAAAGTCCAAAAGACTTAAGCATTTTAGCCTTTAAGCTTGCTTAAGCTTCTGTCCACTTTAGAAGCTCATTTTTTTTAGCTTATTTTATAAGCTTTACAAAAAGTTGTAGTTTATTAAAAAAATGTATAAGCTCATATAGCATTCTGAACAAGTTTTTTAACAAAGTTTTTCATAACAAAACAGAAGGAGACAAGGGGTGACCCGGTGAGCAAGACTCGAACACCCTGGTCTCTACCCTCTATACACCGTCCGCTATTATAAACCAAACCTTTACCGCTGTCACCCTTGGACTTTTTCATTAAAGTCCCAATGGTTAGCTATTTAAGGTTTTTTAAAACCACCTTATAAGCTATAGCTGTTGTCACAGCATATTTTGCGGCTTAATTATAAGCCAATTTTTGGTTTCTATATCTTATTTTTCCGTAGGATAATTGTAAGTGCTATATTTTAGGTAATTTTTTCAAATTTATAAAAAAGTAGTTTAGTATTTTTTATAATTTTAATTTAGTTAAAATTTTAAAAAAATTCATAAAAAATATAAAAATTATCAAAAAAATAATTTTCTTTTTTAGAAAATTTTCTTTAATCATATAGTTTGTAGGAAAAATACAAAAACTTTCGTAGGGTCATTTTTGTATCTTTTTAATTTTTAAAGAACGGGTTCGGGTGCGGGTTTTTTCTTGACTCGTTTTTGGGTCAAACGACCTCCGTTTTCCAGTCTAGTCCTTTTCATTCTTCGTTATTTAGTTCCCTATAGTAGTTTTTAGAAGTTAAAATTTCTTCGAAGGGTTAATTTTGGAAGATTTTAGGTTTTTGCCCCTTTGTTTCGGGGATCGTGCTCTCGTTTACTTCTAGCTTATTTTCATAATTTTTTTAGGTTTTTCTTAAACTTTTTGTTTGTTAATGTTTAATTTTAACTTCCCCACCTCACATCATTTCTCTCTTTTCAAAACTCCGATCTTCCGACAGTAAATCGATTTTTCCACACAAGCGGGCCGTCGTTTGGGATAAACAGGACCCCGGGAATATTCTATACTACTTCTCGGTTTTATTGACTTTGTTTCTAGACTATTCTTACTATATATATTTTATATTTTATTATATATTATATATATTTTAAGGTGTAGTTAAGATCAATCAATGGTCATTAAGTAGACCATGCCTAAGAATAAATTCCCGTTGAGAGGACAAGTTTTCTTTTTGAAATACTTGCCTTTAAGATGATGACCGGGTTGCTATCCAAAATAATAGCAAGCCATTTTGGCATGTTTTGAAAACTTTTTAAACTTCTGCTCGAACTTCATTTACAGCCTCATATCATTATTAATAACATTTCTAAGGCTGTAAATGTTATCGATTTTCAGAAGACATGCAAACGATACATATTTTTATATTTTTTTCTAATTTTTTAATTTTTAAATTTTCTTTTTGAAAATTTTTATAAAAGACAAAATATTTTTGTGTTTATATGTTTTCTTATGTACATATGATATAGGATATGAGTTACCACCATCACTCGTCTGTTTCCTCTGCCAAACGTTTCAATGTTTCCAGAGACATGCTTCTCATACCGAGCTTTTCGATCAAGAAGTTAAATCTTTCTCTTGGCAAGGGTTTGGTAAAGATGTCAGCCAGTTGGTATTCCGTCCGAACAAAGTAGAGTTCCACAAATCCATTCTCCACCTGCTCCTTTATAAAATGGTATCGTACATCGATGTGCTTGGCTCTTGAATGTTAAACATTGTTGCAGCATAGAGCAATCGCACTCTTGTTGTTGCAGTACAGAGGAATCTTATTGAATTGAAAACCATAATCTGTTAGCTGTGAACGCATCCATAGGATTTGAGCACAACACCTAGATAAGGCCTTATATCCAGCCTCTGTACTCGAGATGGCAGTGTACTTTTGCTTCTTTGAAGACCAGCTAACAACTTTATCACTTAAGAATTGAGCACTTCCTGATGTACCGCGTCTAGTGTCCTGACACCCCGCGTGATCTGCATCTGCATATGATATCAGAGACATATCGATATCCTTCGAGTACCAGAGACCTATGTTAATGGTTCCCTTTAGGTATCAAAATATCCTTTTAACCGCATTTAAGTGCTTTTCGGTAGGCTTTGCCTGATACCGGGCACATAAGCAGACTGCATAAATAAGGTCTGGTCTACTGGATGTCAGATACATAAAGGATCCAATCATGCCACGGTAAAGTGTAGCATCAACTGGTTTCCCCTGTAGATCTTTATATAGTTTACTCTTTTCTACTATAGGTGTGTCAACAGAATTACAAGTTAGCATACCATATTTTTAACAATTTTAGAAGCATATTTAGATTGGTTTATAAAGATTCCTCTAGGACTTTGAGAAATTTGTAATCCTAAAAAGAATGACATCTGCCCCATCATTAACATCTTGAACTTAGTGGTCATCTGATTAGTAAACTCATTACATATGGCAGTATTAGTGGATGCAAATATTATATCGTCAACATAAATTTCTACCAGTAATAAGTCGTTTCCAGCTTGCCGTGTGAAGTGTGTTGGATTAACTGCACCTTTGGAGAAATGTTGTGAGATAAGGAAGCTTGACAACATGTCGTACCATGCACGTGGTGCTTGTTTCAGACCGTAGAGGGCCTTTTTCAGCTTGTACATATGCGATGGGTTGTCCTGATCAACAAATCCTTCTGGTTGAGAAACATAGACCTCTTCTTTTTGCTCGCCATTTAAGGAGCTGTTTTGACGTCCATTTGGTAGATCGTCATATTCTTATGAGCGGCATTTGCTATGAAGATACGGATGGCCTCTATTCTAGCAACTGGTGCAAATGATTCCTCAAAATTGATTCCCTCTTCTTGCCTGAATCCTTGAGCAACTAGTCTAGCCTTATTCTTTAGTACCCCGCCAAATTCATCCGTCTTGACCTTATAAATCACTTTAGTTTTATCAATAACACTTTATCTGGACACGGTACTAATTCCTAAACTTCTAGTCTTTGAAATTCATGAATTTCTTCTTGCATTGCCTCGATCCATGATGGTTTGGTCATTTCTTGATTGAAGTTCTTTGGTTCTACAGAAGTTAGGAAGGCATCAAAATAACACCACATGGTGTCTGTTTGGAGTTGCTTTCTCATAGAGACAGAGCGAGAAGGATCGCCGATCACATTTGCTATAGGATGATCCTTAGTCCATTTACCAAGGTGTTCAAATAGAGTGTGGGTTTGTCTCACATTCGATGATGATCCTTGAGGATTTTATTCTTCATGAAGAGATTCATGAAGTAGATCATCACGAAAAGTTGGTGTTTTTGGGGATTCTTCAAAACCTTAAGAAATGTTTGGAGAATGTTCTTGTTATTATGTTGATGGAATACTTGTTGATGGAGTATCCTGGTCAATGGAAGTTGACACAAGAGAATCGGCTAAAACCACAGCTCTTAGAGCAGCAGCTTCTTGAACTGAAGTAATAGCAATTGATGGAGGATTGAAATATTCATCGAACATAGGTTGAAACAAGTGATCCCAATCATCTCTGTTTAGTGGAATACAAGGTTGTTAAGAAACAGGGTTTGGAACGAGTCTTGAACTGGATGTAGCAGGAGTCATTGAATGAAGCCCGGGTCCTGAACTGAATTGTTTAGAAGCCATAGCTGTCAGCTCATTGAATGTCACATGAATTGTTTCTATAATTTTCCGGGTTCTTTTGTTGTAGATTCTGAATGCTTTCTTTGCAGCCGCGTAACCAACAAAAATACCAATGTCATCTTTTGCATCTAATTTACCCAGTTCGTCATTGTCATTGGTAGGATAACAGAGTGCACCAAAGACATGAAAGAATAATAAATCCGGTTTCTTATCTTGCATAAGCTCATATGGAGTTTTGTTATATCGAAGGCGGATTAATGAACGGTTTTGGGTGTAACAGGCTGTATTGATTGCTTCGGCCTATAAAAATAATGAAGCTTTAGAAAATATTAACATTGTACGAGCATATTCTACAAGAGTATTGTTTCGCCTTTTGACAACACCGTTCTGCTAAGGAGTGCGAGCAACATATGTTTGATGCGAGATGCCAATATTTTCCTAAAATTCTTAAAGTGTCTGATTGATAAATTCGGTTCCATTATCTGTTTAAACATTACGGATGGTGGCATTCAAACGAACTTGAATATTTTTGATGCATTTGATGATGGCCTCAGGAGCTTCATCTTTTGTTCTCAAAAATCTGACCCAAGTAAATCTTGAGTAACCGTCGACAATCACTAAAATATACCTTTTCCTGTTAATACTCGCCACACGCATCGGGCCACACAAATCCATATGCAAAAGATATAGTTTCTCCTGGTTAGTGTCTTCAGCTTTGGTTGATGAGAGGATTTCTTGCTTTTTCCTAATGCACATGTTGAACGCAGATGATCTTTCTCAAATTTAAGTCTTGGAATGCCTCGTGCAAGACCGTCTTTAGCTAGCTTGTTAAGAGTACTGAACTTGAGATGTGATAACCGACGGTGCTATAACCAGCTCTTAGACTTTGGCGCTTTAGATAGAAGACATATCGGAGATGTTTTAAGCATGTCATCAAAAGAAATTATATACAAATTTATGTCTCGGGATCCAGAAAGTAGATCAACACCTTCTAAATTACGAATAAAGCAAGTGTTTTTTCAAAATGCAACTTCAAGATCCGCGTCGCAAAATTGACCAACAGAAAACAAGTTATGTCCAAGCCCCTCGACGTAGTATACTCTTGAAATAGTAACATTTCCCAGCTGATAGTCACCATACCCTATAATCCTTGCAATATGGTCGTTCCCGAATCTAACTGTACCCATTTACTAACGAAGTTCATGAGCTGAGAGCGGTTCCCTGTCATGTTTTGAACATCCGAAGTCTAGATACCAGAGAACAATCTCGACAACCTGTCATTGACAAGAGAAGAAGAAGATGAAACATCTGTAGCATTGGATCCCCACAAATGAGTGGGTTTTGAGTTGTTAGCAATTTTAGATTCAACAATCTTAGCTTTTTTACTCGAACCTACTGATTTTATCTGTTTGGGTCTCCTACTATAGACTTTAATCTCTGATTTTGGTGTTTCAACTGACTTAAGAGTGGTTTCCTTAAGATGCATTATTTTCTTGGGAGTGATCCTAGTTAAAGGGCACGAATTACCAACTATAGTGAAAAATCTTCCTGTTGGTTTCCATTTATATCCTATATCAGTGAATACTTTACCCGTAGACTTGCCATTAGAACCGCTTTAGCTGAGGATAAGTCATCACAATCCGAGTCATATGCATCCAAGTTGTCTGTTTGGAAAGCTGAATTTCAAGAGATTGTCTGTTGAGAAACTAGAGCTTCTAATATACTAGGGTCTGCTAAAAATGCAAGTTGCTCTTCATCCAATATCTGACCCGCTTCCTGAGCTTCTGCTAACATCAATTTCTCCTTAAACCATGCAGCATTCCTTGTCCTTTTTGGTTGAGTACACTGTCTCGCCATATGCCCTTCTCCTTGACAGTTATAACACTTCACAACTCTTGGTGGACCAACTAAAACATTTCCTTTTGAAGTAGTAGCAATTCCTCTATTTCATGTACAGCAATAACTCTGAATTTTTGTTTGGGTTTCCTTGAAACTTGTTGAACTGTGACTCTACCATCTTGAATGGTTGCTTGATTTTTAGAATCAGACGATGTTCTGAGTTGATTATTTGATGGTGGAAACCGTGAGGCTACAACAGACAGAAATTCCATTGCTTTATTGATGCATTCAATCGGATCTTCTCTTTGCTAAAACATAAGAACAGCGAGACCGGAGTCCAATTGGAGAAATTCAGCTTGAGATTGTTGTGTTATTGAAGGAGATATGAATGGTGGAGGGAAACTGAATGTTGTTGTGGATTGACTAGAGTATGATGGTGTTGATGATGAACGGGTGCTGCATAAACTGGTGTGATTTGCTGAGGAGGTGGATACATTGCCACTAACTGAAGTTTTGGGGGACTGAGATGGATTGTATAGAGTTGGAGAGTTGGCTATGAAATCAAGAGAAATCTGGTATCTTGTACGTTAATAAAGAACTTCTCTCTCGCAGGTCGTCATTTTGACTAACGGCTTCTGCATCCTTCTCTACCCTCTCAAATCTAGTGGTGGTATACAAATCTTAGCTAACTTCATCATAGTGACAAACCTTGTCCATCTCCGATGGAAGAGCATGCATTAAAATTGGTATTGACTTAACTTGTTGGATAGTAATCTAATAGTAGTGCTGTCATTGATCCTAGCTGAGAGAATCTCCAGTAGTACTCCATAATCGTTTCCCCGGAACATGAGAAACTTATCAAACAAGTTTTACAACTTCATTCAGTTCTTGGTATGATAATTCAGTGCCTTTCATTAGCATCTTGACTCTATCCCAAATATCCTTAGCTGCCTCTTGATGGTTAACAAGTGCATACACATCGGGTGGAAGACCGTAAAGAATGATATTTGTTGCTTGAACATCACAATCATCTTGAAGTTGTTGTGCTTTAGTGAGTTCGGAGTATTTCTTAGGTCTAGTTTGCCCATTTTATTCAACTGTTGGATAGACCAATGGACCATTAGCGATTAAATCAAGCATCATCCTACCATGTTTCTTCCCTTTGATGAATAGATATATACGACTTGCCCATGAATCATACATTGATTTTTCAAGCATTGGAGGACGGTTCTCAGCTCTAGCAACAATGATGTGTTCTGCTAAAGCAGTCATCTTGAATTAATTGAAAAGTGAAATGATTAACGAGTGATCGAACAGTACTTCTGCGCTCGGATTGGTTAAAGAGTTGTTGTTGTTGGTGAATAAGATTGATATTCCACCGGATTTTACAAATCTTCACTAAAACCGAGAAATACAAGTATTTTGGGGGATTTTACAAAGTAAGACAAACCGTAGAAAATAAAATCTTTTTGTGACTGTTGTAATGTTTCGCTTGAATATGACAATTGTAATGTTTCGCTTGGATTATGACTTATGTAATATTTCGCTTGAAATAGAAAAATTGAACAGAGTTTCGTCTTACACAACTACGTATTTCGCTTGAACTAACAACCTGTCATAATGCTTAGGAAACTATTTCGCTTGAGGGCATATTTCGCTTGAAATATTTTGCTAGACCTAAGAAAAATTTAAGCCGAGTTTGTTTCCAAGCAAATGAGTATTTCGCTTGAGTCCAACTGACATATCATTCTCCTCACAACAACCACCTATTTCGCCCTCCTACACTTTCCTCCTTGAATATGCAATATCCCGCCACCCTCCTCCGATTCAAAACCAACCCCGCTTTACGCCGCTCCTTTCAACCTCCCCACACCCCCTCCCTCCCCCTTCCCCCCCCCCCACTTCTCTCAAATAAACTCTCGTACTTTTCAACAAAAAACTATCAAAAACTACCCTCTTTCCTCTGTTTCCCCCCCGCTCCCCACCCTTTGACTTTTACTGCCCCCCCCCCCATCCCAATACCCACCTCGGTCCTACCAGTCCCTTACGGCCTAGCATGTGGCCACATCCCTCTGTTTGATTGTTAAAAAACCTCAATATGTAACACTTTTAAACACAAAAATCCGGATTTGATTTTTAAGCACACAAAAACCAAAAGACAACTAAAACTAATGATCTAACCAAGATATAAACGCACACAAGCTCATGATATCACCCCATGGCGACTGATACCAATTGTAGAAGTATCAAATCACTTAACAACTAATTAAGATAGAAAGTTTAGAGAGAGAAAGGAGGGTTGTAGCACTTAGTGAGAGAAAGAAAGGAAAATGTATTAAGATGAATAACCAAATGAACAACTAACCCTCTCCAAGGCATGGAGAGGGGTATATATACCTTGCTTAGGGCCGGTCAACATAAGGATGACTTATGTTGACCCGGTTAGCTTGGTAAGTTTCCAAATATTATGCTACGAGCTATACTATTACAACTTTGGAAGTGACCGAGTCTTTTCTCGATTCCTAACACATTCGAAATCGTACCTTTGCCAATGATGTTACCGCGAAGATTGCTACCAAAAATAACATTACCTCCGTTGTATGCCTTGTAGCTGTGAGAGCTTTCGGTTACCGTCATGTGTTAGTAGATCCGTTTGTGTCTTTTAAGATATATCCCTCTATTGGTTCCAAGTCGACTCCAAGGCATATCTATTTATATAAGACAATAACTCAAATATTTAGTCCCCAATATCTCATGGGTCCAAAGTTGTTAGTGCTAAACATCCCTTGCATTTGATGCAATTGGTTGGGATGTAACGCACCCTCCTGGCACCCCCCCCCCACCCGCCCCCCCCCATTTCCATGGCATGTAACTTTGACGTTAGAAATTGTTCCAAGTTACGGGAAATCCACGAGGTTGATTTTGTTGACCAACGTTCCTTTTTGGTTGCGGTGTCTTAGGACGAGGATAGTTATTATTGACTCTTCTAGGTGGTGGAGTTTTTTTTAATCTAAGATTAGGTTTTGAAAATCCGACTTCGGGTTTTGGCAATGGCTTATAAAATTGTTTAACTTCATTGTTTATATTATGTGTTTTGGTCTAGGACCCAAAATAGATTTTTGAAAAGACACACTTTTCTCAGATCCAGGCGTAATGACTGGCGGTCCCATAATTTCTTTAGGGGCCGCCAGTACACCTATGGCCGCCATATTTCATGGGGACCTACATCTGAAGACGGTTTTCTAGGCTTCGACTACATAAATTTTATTTCCCTTAGTTCCACTAGAGATGCTTCAAATTTAATTAAACCCTAAACCTATTTTTCCTCCGGATGGTTTTTGATGACGTAAGCATTTCATTTAGACTAATTGTGTTACTGTCTTTTCAAATTTAGTTAATCTAATGGCTTCCTCTTTGAGTTTTTCATTCTCAATTTTAAGCATATGACACTTTACACATTCGAGATCAACTCCCTTGTTTTTCTCGAGTGTAGACACTTTTTCTTTTAGAATACTAAGTTCTTTTTCTAAACCAAAGTAGTGAAATGCAGAAATTCCCAGTGGAACTTCACATAAATAGATCTCATAGCATTCACATAGCATTTATAAAGTGTTCACATAGCATTCATACATGCAAACATAGGTACATAGCATCGTCCAAAAGCTTTTTGCACGGAATTTAAAAGTAGTTAAAAGAAAGTTTTGAGTATCATTTTCCCCCAACGGAAAAAAGTTTAAAAATAGGGCTACGAGAACTCACCTCAAATAAGATAATGGTAGGTAAAAGTAGATGATCTCTAGTTAAACGCGCAACGGTACCCGGCCACGACCTATTTAATAAGTTTTACTTAGTAATGTAACACCCCCAAATAGGGTCGCAACGGAATATGGGTCTGAGAGAGTTACATCATAGATCAATAGCACAAGATATGAGAACGACCTCTATATGTGTCGTTTTAAAATGATACATTGGATTTAATAAACTTGTTTGTTACATAAGCCCAAAGCTTAACTTGTTCATCCTTGTAATTGTAAAATATTTTAATACATAACAAATACTCTAAAATGTAATGCACTTAAATCTTCATGTAATATGACTCTCAAAATGATGACCCCTAATGTATCCTTGTTTTTGTACTTTATTGACCTGAGAAAAACATGCTTTAAAACGTCAACATAAAGTTGGTGAATTTACAGGTTTAACTAATGTATAAAGTAGGACCGTAAGATTTTCAAGTGTAAGACATCTAACACATACAATATCTTAAAAGTAATTACGCCTGCGCTAAGATCATGACAATGAAGCTACAACATGTATGTGTGCAAATTAATGCCAATAATGTGCCCGTGTAGATGTTCAACCCGCAACATCCAAAGTCTGACATGGTATACGTTCGTTGTTTCGGTACCACCGAAACTAGTGAGCGCTACTCACCCGAATAGGGATGTCAATCTCAAATAGATCTATTCATAACATTCGCACTTACTTCCAGTAATTAACAATATATGATTCATGGGCATAGTTGGTTATAACTACTTAGGCAAACTCGTAATTTGTTAAAGTGTACTTGTGTCTAAATGTAAAATAATGCATGTTTCTCACCCCAATGTTGTAAATCATTGTAATTGTATAAAAACGGGGCTATGAACTCACCTCAAGTGAATGGATTGATTTTATAAATCAAATATGTGAAATTTCTCGCGGAATCCGAATGCAACCTAATTAATTATAGGTCGTATGAGTATAATGTATTTAATATAAATATAACATTATAAGTTATAGAGTTACACCACCACATAATAGCTTTTGTTTACTTTAAAAAGTCAAAACAATATTTAAATCGTATTTGATAAATAAATGTCTATGTATTTGTATCCATACAATAAAATGTTATCTTTGTCCAACAATTGATTATTTGTTAATAATATATGTGTGAAAACTAGAAGGAGGGTTGAATAGTTTACAGGTTCATTTTACGTTTTAAAAGTTTGCTTTCAAAATTCTTAGATTCGAGTTGTATGTTCAACCAATCAACAATATGAATCAACAAAGTAAATATCTAAACTAATACTAAATAACAATCACAACAATATATAAAGAGATGAGAGAAGGAACAATCAAACCAAGACATCAAGATTTATAGTGGTTCGGCTACGAAGCTCTTCTTCGCCCTACTCCACTCCCCGAGTATCCTACTTGAGATTTCACTATGTCAACAAGCTCCCTTCAGGCGGAGAAAACCGTTTACACGTCGCTTACGTTATTTTTTGACACTAAGCTAAATGTCGAGTCCTAATCTTAGCTAGAACCAATCTACCACTTCATAAACACTATACACTCACAAGATCGACACTATCGGATTTACATACAATTTGAATCACAAAATTACATAAAATAATTACCATAGAGATTTGATACTTATAAGAAGAGAGGAGAGATCACTAAATAATAATTCGTTTCTTGACGAATACGAATGTTCTTCTCTTGCACTTGATAGAGAGGAGAGATGAGAAGAAGAGATTAGATCACTTAAAACAAGATCAAACAATGTTAGTGATCAAGAGATTTAGTGAGAGAAAGAAGGGTTTCAGAGAGAGAAAGAAGACTGAAAATTTTTGTGCAAAGAGGTGTGTTTTTCTGCCAGAAATAGTGCAGTATTTATAGCCAGCGAATCCAACGGTCATCTGCAGGCGGTCCTGACGGTCCCAGATATATCTGGGGGCCTCCGTGCCGCCTAGTAGACTCCGCTCCTGTTTTTGTCTTTTTGTGGGGATGGTTGTATCTGATATGGAAACTTCTATTTTGGGAAGAAATTTTGAATTTCAAATTTAAGTTTTAAATAAAACTTTTCTTTTAATTAAAAAGTATTTTGTATATTTATTTTTGTGAAAATACTTTTTTTAAAATGTGATGGTTAAGAAAAAATTATTATCTTGATCACTAATCATGTTTAATGATTTGTTTGTAAATACCTAAAAAGATCACTAATCTTAGAAATGGAATTTTACGATTAATAATTTGTAAACGTTTATTTTTATCGTAAACGTTTTTACATTTTGTTATTATCAAAACATTGAGATGTTAAAAAATATAAATAATATTTTAGACATTATTTGTATTAACAATCTCCCTCTTTTTAATGATGACAAAATATAAACTTATTTTGTAAAAAATATAGGTTTTAAATTATTAATGAGTTTCATTCCATTTCTCTCCCTTTTTGTCGAATTCAAAAAGGATGATCATCGATTTGTTGTAGAAAGAAGGAAGTCTATGATATCAAGACTCCCCCTTGATGTATGCTCCCCCTTGTTTGGGGCACCAAAGGATCGATCTTACAAAAATTATTTGCTACAAAACAAAGTTAGAGGTACAAGTGCAAGACAATATTCCCAACTAGTAGCAATATAGCAATTCATGCAAGTTAAATCATAAAGTAGTTTCATTCATTATCTGAGAAACTCATACAAGAAGCATACTACATGCAAGGAAAATAGAACTAAGACTAACAAGAAACATTCATTCATATATTACACCACAATCTAAACATACTACATAAGGTATATAAAGTTAACATGACATAAATCCTAGATGATCCTTGATTCATAGGAAATGACTTTGAGGAAAAGGGTTTGAGCAAAAGGGTTAGGGTGACCAATTATAAGGTGATATGACCTAGTTTTCAAGGGTAAGGTGAAGAGAGTGAATTTATGGTGGAGGTGAGAAGATACTCAATATGAGCAAACATTAGGTTCATCTCATCCCTAAGAGAAAAGATAAGATTGTGGCTGTGAAAACAACAAAGACAAGTTGACCTATGATAGTCATGATAGTTAAAGTAAATGGGGTGACCATGAGAGGTAGTTGAGGTTGTGGTTGTGGTGATGAGGTATCAATAATGTGATCAATAGGGGTGATTGGTGACAAGGAAAGAGTGATGTCCAAGGAGGGATGACTTTGGAGTGGAAGTGGATGTGAAGGTCTTGAAGGTGCATCCATGACATTTTCAAGAAAAGGATTGGATGGTTGAGGAGAGGGTGTGTCATTAGAAGTAGGAGGTGAGGATTGGGGTTTTGATTAAAATGAGGAAGAGGTAGTTCCAAATGTAGATGATGTATCTTTGGTGGGTGGAGTTTTTGATGATGCATTTGGTAGAGAAGGAGAAGAGGATGTTGTTATGGGAGAGGGTGTGGTGGTGATATCTTCATTACTAGAAATGTTAACAAATAGTTATCTAGGAGGGATTACGGTTAGTTTGATTTTCCTGGAAGGGTTAGAAGAAGAAGCTTGAGTGGAATCCATGGTAGAATGGTTTGAAGAAGATGAATATGATAAGAAGAGTGGAAAGGATGGATTATTTAATTAGGAAGCATAGGATTGAAGAGGCAAAGCATGAGGATTAAGAAAATAGATTTCAAAAGTGGTTTAGCAAAATGCAGAAAGTATAGTTGTGTCTAGTGGAGAGGATAGTCAACTGCACAGAAAATCAGGTGGTTACAGTAAAATTCTCGTGACTCTGATGGCGGTCCCATAATTATATGGCGGTCCCAGATATATTAGGGGCCGCCCAGTATTTATGGAGGTCGTTTTCTGGAGGAGCAGAATTTTTCTAGTTTTTCAAATTTTTGTAAAACATGTCCAGAAAAAGTTTCCTAAAGACACCCTTTTGCAGTCAATCCTATTTCACCATGGATCATCTAATATCTAATAATCAAATTCACAACATTGACTATTCTAAGTTCTATTGAAGAAGCACATATATGTATATGAACTAAGAGATAATCATGCATAATATAAGTAACCATATTGTATCAAGGTGCATGCAAACAAGTGTTTAGGATGATCAAATGAAATGATCATCCAAGGCAAGTTATATTGCCCGTACTACGTACTAAGTTACTACTAAATAACATAGGTTTAAGTACTTAATCATAATAAGGTAGTAAATAGAATTAATATTGTCATATAGTAGTTTTCTAAATTGCTCACTTCTTCATGTTTCTACACAAGTTCCTGAGGCCTTTCTCGGATGACCTTAATCCACCACGATGCTCATCTCGTATTTGAACTTGATGGTTGATGATTTTGTTTTTTTTTTTTTTTTTTTTTTGTTTTTTTTTTTTATTTTTTTTTTTTTTTTTTTTTTTTTTTTTTGATTTTTTTTTTTTTTTTTTTTTTTTTTTTTTTTTTTTTTTTTTTTTTATTTTTTTATTTTTTTTTTTTTTTTTTTGTTTTTTTTTTTTTATTTTTTTTTTTTTTTTTTTTTTTTTTTTATTTTTTTTAAGTTTTTTTTTTTTTTTTTTTTTATTTTTTTTTTTTTTTTCCTTTTTTTTTATATTTTATTCTTTTTTTTTTTTTTTTTTATTTTTTTTTTTTTTTTTTTTTTTTTTTTATTTTTTTTTTTATTTTTTTTTTTTTTTTTTTTTTTTTTTTTTTTTTTTTTTTTCTTTTTTTTCTTTATTTTGTTTCAAATTTTTTTTTGTAAACATCCTCCAGAAAAAGTTTCCTAAAGACAACCCTTTTTTTTCAGTCAAAATCCTATTTCACCATGGATCATCATCTAAAATCTAATAATCAAATTCACAACATTGACAATTACTAAGTTTCTATTGAAGATGCACAAATTATGTATATAACAAAGAGATAAACATGATAATAAAAGTAAACCATATTGAGTTATCAAGGTGCAAAGCAAACAATTGATTAGGATATCAAATGAAATGATCATCCAAGGCAAGGTATATTGCCCGAACTATAACGTACTAAGTTACTACAACAAAATAACATAGGATTTAAGTACTTTAAATCATATAGAAGTATGTATAATAGAATTAATATTGTCATATAGTAGTTTTCTAAATTGCTCACTTCTTCATGTTTCTACACAAGTTTCTGAGCCTTTCCTCTATGAATGACCTTAATCCACACGAGTGCTCATGCTCTATTTTGAACTTTGATGGTTGAAGATTTTGGTTTGGCGGGTGTAAAATGGTTCCATGTTAGGTCAATGTTTTGTGGGTTTTAAAAGACTCGAGGAACCTCATTTGTTAATGAATTAACAAAACGAGTGGGGGAAGGAGTGTGTGAGTCCCAAACTGAATAGATCTTTGCAGCCTGATAAGGGTAATAGCCAACTTGTATAAATACAGATTGACTACAGAGAAAACACTAACTATGAATACTTATCATATATGCGGAATCTACACAATAGTATTAAGAAGAATAATGAAAAACTAAACTTTGATTTCTATTAATCTGCTAAAGTGATTAC
>BQNB010085394.1:2452-28487 GCA_026074375.1 Tanacetum coccineum | reverse complement strand
TTTAGACGCGAATACGTTTGATGGGCTTGAGCCCTACACGGCTAACAAATAGGGTGACAATACAAAGTACAAAAATACATATTATAATATACAATATATAGGTATGCTAATATATATAGGTTTGCTAATACACCCCTGTAGTTGGAGCGAGAGATTTGCAAACGCTCAAACTGGATTTGAAATCAGCAAACAATTGATATGGTAGACCCTTAGTGAAGATATATACAAACTAAAACCGAGAAGGGACATGAAGAACACGGACGTGTCCTGCTGTCAGTGTATCACGAACAAAGTGAATGTCAATCTCGATATGTTTGGTACGCTGATGTTGCACCGGGTTGACGGACATGTATACAGCACTGACATTATCACAGTTTACCAAAATGGCAGTGGATAGTGGCACATGTAACTCACACAAACAATTCTGTATCTAAGCAGTCTCAGCAACAGCGTTAGCAACCCCGCGGTATTCGAATTCGGCACTAGATCTTGATAAAGTGTGTTGACGCTTGGAGGACCAAGATAGAAGGTTATCTCTAAGAAAAACACAATTGCCAAAAGTGGATCGTCTAGTGACGGGAAACCATGCCCAGTCAGCATCTGAATAAGTTATAAGTTGAGAAGTAGAGGACTGATACAACTGAAGACCGAGATCCATGGTACCACGGGCATATCGGAGGACATGCTTCAAAGCATTCATATGAGGCTTCCAAGGATCATGCATGTAAAGACATAATTGCTGAATAGCATAAGATAGAACAGGGCGAGTAAATGTGAGATATTGTAGAGCTCCTACAAGATTGTGATACAATGTAAGGTCTAATATAGGTGTACCCTCATGACCAATCTTTTTTCGCTGTTAGCGGGAGTTTTTCATGGGTTACAATTGAGCATACAGGCCCACTCAAATATTTCGAAGGCATATTTAGAATATAAAAGGAACAATCCAGAAGTTGTACGTGTAGTAGAGATGCCAAGGAAATAGTTAACCGGGCCAAGGTCCGTCATGGAAAACTCGCTACGGAGAAAGGTTATAATCCGTTGAAGGAGAGCACTAGAAGAAGCTGTAAGAATTATATCATCCACATAGAGAAGTAGATATGCGGTGTTCGCCCCTCGACAAAAGATATATAATAATGTGTCAGTTTTGCTGTGATAAAATCTGACTCGCAGAGCATATCTAGTGAAGCGCTCGAACCAAGCACGCAGTGTTTGTTTTAGACCATATAGTGATTTCTTCAACAAGTAGACATGATTGGGCATAACTGAGTTTTGGAATCCTGATGGTTGATGCATATAAACAGTCTCACTAAGGGTACCATAGAGGAAGGCATTCTTCATGTCGATATGATGAATTGGCCATTACTTAAAGATGACTAAGTTAATAACTGTCTGAATGGTGGTCGGCTTGACAACTCGACGAAAGGTCTCATCATAGTCTATACCTTGTTGTTCACTATTATCGTTTGCGACCAACTGTTCTTTGTAGCGACTTAAAGTATCATCTGCATTAAATTTATGTGTAAACAGCCACATAGATCAGACAATGTTAGCATTAGTTGGTCGTGGCACAAGAATCCATGTACCATTTTTAATTAAAGCATTAAACTCATCTAGCATAGCATTTTGCCAATTTGGGTATTTAATGGTTTGAATGTGAGATTTTGGGATAGCAGAAGGTGTTGAGACGTGGAGATTGAGTCATTATGTGGGTCGAGTGATTCCGTCCTTAGAGCGGGTGATCATGGGGTGAGAGGGTACAAGGTTCAATGATTCTATGGGTGGGTTTGGGGCTGTGGGCTATGAGAGGGGTTGAGGGTGTTGGGTTTTGAGGTTGTGTTTGTAGGTTGCAGAATGTGGTGAGTTATGCTGAGGGGTGGTGAGAGAGTCAGAAGTAGACCCATTTTGTTGTGTGAATGGGGTGTTATTTTGTTGGTTATTTGGTGAGGGGTGGTCCGAGGAGGGTGAGCTAGTTGGGTCATCAAAATAGGTTGTGGTAGTAGCATGTTGCTAGGAGGTGAGTAATATATGGGTGATAGGCGATATGTTGGTGTATTGGTCAAAAAAGTGACATGAGGGGGGTGTCGTTGGTGTTACTGAACCGAAGAGAAATGAGGACTCGTCAAAAGTGACATGACAGGATAAATATTATTTTGTTAGTTGCGAGGTCTAGACACCGATAGCCCCGGTGAGAGGTTGGGTATCCAAGAAATATGAAAAGTGTAGATCGTGGTTGGAGTTTGTGTGTTGTGTTAAGGTGAGGGTAGCATAGACATTCGAAGATATGTAAGTGGTGGTATGTTGATTGTTTGTTGAATAATTTAGTGAATGGTATTTCATTTTTAATTGATTTAGATGACATAATGTTAAGTAAGTGTGTGGCCATGTATAGTGCCTCGACCCAATATTGTAGTGGAATGTGAGCTTGAAAAAGTAATGTTCGTATAAGGTTATTAATTGTCTTATCATTCTCTCGGACTTGCCATTTTGTTGGGATGTTTTTGGGCAAAAAAATCTGAATTGTATCCTGTTTGTTTGAAAAAGGTTATGTTGTTGGGTGTTGTCAAATTCACCGCCATGATCACATTGAAATGCTTTGATTTCTTTGTTGAATTAGGTTTTAACATAAGAACGAAAAGCTATAAATTTGTTAGATGCATCAGAATTTTTTAAGTGGATAGACACAAACTAAATGCGAAAAATGATTAAGAAAAACAACATAGTATCTAAAGCCACTAAAACTCGAGGGTGGAGAAGTCTATAGGTCCGAGTGAATAATATCAAAAATGTCTAAAGAAACAGAAGTAAAATGCGAAAAAGGTAGTCTTACATGCTTACCAAGCTGACAAGCATGACACAAAGTCATAGACTTTGGTTTATTACATAAAACAAATTTATTAGAAACTAAAACACGTAACACATCATCTCTGAGATGATCGAGTCTTTTTTTTGGTAAAGGGTTTCCTCGGAGGATGACCAAGTCTTCGGTGCCACGTGGAGTGATTGGTGGAAAGTAGAGCTAATGGAGTAGAGATGGTGGGTGGTAGAAATGGGTAAAGATCCTTGTGCTATCACATCGGAGAAGGAGGCGGCGGGTCCAAAAATCCTTCACAGAAAAACCATATTCATCAAAATCAATGTTGCATTTATTATCACGTGTAGACTCACGAACGGAAATCAGGTATTTAATTATGTTCGGGGTTACAAGGACCTTTTAAAGGTATAAGGGTCGATGTAAATAAGGCAAAATACTATAGCCACTGTTGGTCATGGGGATGGTTACCTCACCACCGATGACTATAGATGGAATAATGCTTTTATTAAATATGGTAGTGAGTTTACCTGTGTCATTCGAGAGGTGAGAGGTTGCTCTGGTGTCCATATACCAGCCGAAGTCGGTATCCAGGTACTATAGACTCATAGCATTGAAGGCCTGAGGTAGAGAAGTAGGCTGTTCTCCATAAGGTTTGAACACCCATCTGCGAGGAGTGGTGGTATTTAGGCCAACTATTATTGTGCAAGGGTGTGGGCCCAAGATGTCTAATGGGCCAAACGCTTGCGAAGGGGGTGGGTTATTGCGTTGGGCATCAGGTTGATAACCAAATATAGCCTGACTAGTGGCTGGTTGGGCTAGGGAAGCTGAGGCCATATGGTATAGAATAAAGTTGCTAGTAGGGTTCGACATGTTGCTTTGTGCATTAGGTCCATTTTGCTTAACATGTATGTAACGACACTTAACCCTAAAATGACAGTGTCCTCTTTGAAAATTTCTACAGATGAGGACTGTGGGCGAGGATGAAGTGTCATTGTGATGGGTTTGAGAACGAACATCCCTACGGTTGAGGCAAGATTCTCCCAATAATAGCATCAATTAGGTTTCTAGCAACGTGGGACGTTTTTTCTTATGAAGAATAATGCCCGCAACTTGTTCATACTTTTCACCAATACCATTTATAGCATGCATAACAAGGGTCTTTTCATCAACAGGAGACTCAATATTTGACAATAGGTCCACAACCATTTTGATTTTCTTAAAGTACTCTGAGATGGTGAGATTACCTAGTTCCAATGAACGAAGTTCCTCTTAAAGTTCCATGGCCCTTGCATCTTTGTTATCGTGAAAAAGTTCCTTGAGGCTTTTCCACACATCTTTAGTAGTAACGTTCTTCTTTAGAACTGTTTGAAGAAGAGAGGTTGAGATTGTGTCGTAGATCCACACATTGACAAGAGAGTCAAGGCGGTTCCGTTCAGGAGCAGTGGTACTGGTGCTTGTGATCGTCTCATTCAGAAAACCAAGGACACCAAAACTGTTACAATGAGAGGTAAATAGGTCGCTCCATGCATCGTAATTCAACTAATCACGGTCGAGTACGAGGGGAACGTGCGTCTTAATGTTTGTGACACCGAATGGTTGTGTGGGTGGTGGGATGTTATGTTTGTAACAATCATGATATATGAGATTTTGAAAGGAAGGAGAGAATGACGTGAGGAAGAGGGGAAGATGGATTTTAGAAGTAGTTTGTTAGAGAATTAAAACTCTAGTTGTGATACTATAATAGAGAGTGTTTTCCCTTGAATGAGTATTTGCATTATAGACTGCCAAATGTTTACAAAATACAAAGCGTGTTTTAGACGCGAGTACATTTGATGGGCTTGAGCCCTACACAGCTAACAAATGGGCTGATAATACAGAATACAAAAATACATACTAAAATCAATAACTTATATATGGGCTAATTATGAGTGTATAAATATTAATTAGTGATTTTATGTCACCTCAACGATGACATGACACCCACACATCATTTAATTTCGAAATTCACCATGTTGATAACTTTAGATTTATAAAAATATATTTTAAGATATACTTCATAATTAGATTTGATAACAATGCATGAATTGTTGAAATCCTCTTTAAAACAAATCTATTCTTTAAATATAGTTTGACTATAATACGTTTTAACCTAATAACATGCTTATAAATTTAACACATATCTATTCCTTAAATATGGATATATTTTTAATTAGGGTAATTTGGGTTTTTGAATTCCATTTGATTAGTTACTTCCAATTCATTTTCTTCACATCTAACGAACGTTGAAGACCTATAACTTTTTCCTTGAATAGGTCTCTGAAATTTTTAAGCCAACATAAATCACAAAGACCTTATGAGAAATATAGATTTTTACTTGTATGTATCTTTTTACTTGTATATATCTTTAAGAGTAAATGAAGACAGATACATGGTAGAATATCAATATGAGTATGAAAGAGTTGCAAGAATAGACGTTGCCTTTAAAAAAAGAGTTACGACGCAAGAAAATTATTTAAAACTTATTCATACACACAAACATGCTACTTAAGATTAAACAATGTGCCTAATAAGTTACACATCTTGCTTCTATGACTAATGTGTCAAATAAGTTGTAAGGTTGTTGTACAAATACTAATCTGATGAGTGATGAGGTACAAATTATGTCGCATCATCTATTAGCAGGGTTCTAAAAGGTGCGGCATGGCGGCGCTAAGGCGCCGCAAAGACGCGATGCGCGACATCTACGTTACGTAATAAACCAAGTCGTCGGTTTTTAGGCGTCCGTGAGTGAGAAGTGAAAGGCGGGCAAAGGCGTAAGCGTGCGAATTTTTTTGAAGTGTTATTTAAAAGGATTTCAATATTTGAGATTTTGACATAGATTTGTACTAATATTTTGGATAATGCTTGAATTTAATACTAGATATTTACACTCATATAATTATAGCATGATATAATATTCATGTTCTAATATTTGTAGGTTCCTAACTTGGTTATTTGTTTAACACTATAATAGTGTTTCTATTCTGAACACTTAAAGTTATTCTCTCTACTAGGTATATGGACTTGGTCATTGTATTTTGTTGTTTCGTTATATGGTACTTTTTTTTATCAAAACCCTTATAACATTCATTATGAGATATGGCTATGCACATGTATTCTCATTCCAAAAACCTTAGACCCGAAACTGGTCAGTGAGTTTAGGCCTATTAGCCTAATTGGGAGCCTATATATAATTTTTACCAAATCCGCTTCTACACGTTTGGTATTTGTCATCTCCGAATCTCATCTCAAAAAAACCCCCCGTTCAGACAGCTATCTATCCTAACCGCAAATTCTTGACGGCCTTTATTATTACAAGAGAATTTTGGCCCGGGTGTACACATTTAAAAATCAGCAGCTATTCTTTTTTAAGAGTGGCTTTTGCTAAAGCATACGATTCTAATTAGGATAGGGACAACCTCGATGATGCTTTCTTAATGCATTTGGGTTTGGGTCGAGATGGCGGTCCTGGATTCTAGGTAGTCTAAATGTCGGGGTAAGAGCTTTTGTTTTAGGATGGAATCATACTATCGGTAGTTTCAAGTTTCATCGAGATTGAAGAAGGGAGACCCCATGGGCACCTTTTTGTTCATTCTTATTAGAGTCGCTCATCTTTACTTTCAACCGTGCTGATGATGCGGTATTTCACAGGTTTTACGGATTGATGAAGGCTCTCACGATCTCTCATCTTTTTTATGCGGATGACGCATTTTTATTGGCGAATGGTCTAAAAAGAATTTAAAAGGTAATTTGAATAATCCTCATTGCTTTTCCTTACTTCAGTAATGTCTATTATAACAAAAAAAAGTCATATTCTCGAATTGGGGATTCGTGGGTCATTGTTTCTGAAGGCTGCTGGTGAGTCCTTGATGTTCGGTGATGAAGACTCCGTTTAATACTTGGTGAATTATGGTAGGAGGGAATATGTCTTTGGTTATAATCTTTGGGATGAGACGTCCACAAGCTCACGAAAAGACCTTTCCAAATGGAACTTAAAACCTTGTCCTATAGGTGGAGCCCCTCACTCTCCTTAAATCGGTTCTTGGCTCCACTCCGATTTACACAAGTCTATATTAAGAGTCCCGAAGACAGTCATAACCAGAAATGGAGAAAACCTTCGTAGGAAAAGTGTTTCAATGATTCAAGAAGGAGATCGAAAGTAGTTACGTGGGTTAAGTGGCATACTGTTCTCGCCAGCTAATAAATTCGAGGCTTTAGGGTTCTAGTTTTTTAGCACCTTAATAGAGGTCTATCTTGTAAGTGTTTTTGGCGCTTCCTATCGCCAAGATTAACTCTTTATGGTGTCAGCTATTTCGCCTTCACGATCAAATATTATCAGATCTTTCTACTTTGCGTATCCTTCAACATGGAATTCTATAATCAAAGAGGTTTAATTACCATCAAGTTCAAGCGCAGTTTATGCGATGTTTTCTACCCATTCAAGATTACAAGGATATGAGTAATGGGTTTGCACACTCAGGTTTTGGAAGATCCCTCTTCTATGGGATCGGTGATAGCACTTTATCAGGTTTGTTTCCTCGTCTGTATGCTTTAGATACAGAGGAAAGAAATATCGTAGTCCGTTAAACTCCATCCCCTCTTGTTTCTTCTTTGTCGCCAGTAATGTACTAGAGGAGGTATTGAAGAACAACAGCTTGACATACTTGTACTTTACTCGATTCTTTTATTGTCCAAACTCACTTGATAAATTGGGTTAGTGATTTAAATTGGAGACGGGGATCTTTCGTCTTAAAGACGTGAGGAATGTGTAGATAGCTCTATCTTACCTAGGCGGGATATTCCTACGAGGTGGGTTAAAATATTCCGAAAAGTTAATATTTTGCATGGACAGCTTGTGTTTCTTGATATTAGCAGGGTTCTAAAAGGTGCGGCATGGCGGCGCTAAGGCGCCGCAAAGACGCGATGCGCGACATCTACGTTACGTAATAAACCAAGTCGTCGACTTTAGGCGTCGCGTGAGTTGAGACGTGAAAAAGCGGGCAAAAGCGTAAGGTGTGGCGAATTTTTTTGAAGTGTTTAAGGGATTTTCAAATATTTGAGATTTTGACATAGATTTACTAATATTTTGGATTGATGCTTGAATTTAATACTAATATTTACCACTCATATAATTATACATGTATATAATATGTCATTCTATATTTGTAGGTTCCTATCTTGGGTTTTTTTAACACTTAAAGTGTTTTTTTTAACACTTAAAGTGTTTCTTTGAACACTTAAAGTTATTCTATGTACTAGGTATATGGACTTGGTCATTGTATTTTGTTGTTTCATTATATGGTACTCTTTTTTTTATCAAAACCCTTATAACATTCATTATGAGATATGGTTATGCACATGTAACAGGTTTTATGTTAATCTTCTGACAATGTTTATATGGTATGGCTAATCTTTCGAATATAATCTTTTGCTTGGTATGGTGGTTAATCTTTCGAATTTGCTGATAATTATTTAGATTAGCACATTTATTTTTGTTTTCTAATGCACATGTAACAGGTTGCATGTTAATACTCTGATAATACTATCATGTATGGCTAACTGTCGAATATTATCTGTTCTTCTTGGTCATTATATTTGGTTGCTTTGTTTTACATGTGCTCTTTTTTCTTAAAACCCTAATAACATTCATTCATTCCGTGTTAAATGGCTGAGGCATAACAGTTATCAATTGATTAATACAATTTTTTTACGTCACAATTAATTAATAGTATCGTTTAATCTACATTCATTCATTCGTTCTACATGTATAATGAAGATTCTATGTTTACACAAACACAACAACCATTAGAACTAAAAAGACAAACATTGTCTCAAATAAAAAGAAACCGAACCCACCCGTTGGGCGGATTATGTTACCAGTATATATAATATATAGGTATGCTAATATATAGAGGTTTGCTAATAGTATTAAGCAAATTTTATTGAGGTGGAACGTTAATCAGGTTCACTTCGTTCAATAACCGAAATGAAATCATCACCACATGCATTATCGGCCTCACGAGATATCAAAACAAAATTATTAATTTCATTATCCCCGAGGTGCTATGGGTTATTTGGTAAAGTCCATATAATCAGTTAGGCTACAAGAAGTGGTCACCATGGCTCACCGTCTACATCAGCTCCATTTCAGCGCTCTCTCTCCTCTCATTATACCTCACCATTCAAGTGTTTTAGTAATCATACATCATCTTTCATTAAAATACATATTTTATACAAAAAAAAAACCTCACTAAATACCCCACACACACTCACATACCAAATAAAATATATTAAATATTAAAAAGGTGGCACGGTTGCCGAGTGGTGACCTACTTACCACTCTATCCCCATTTTTCCCTCACCTTTGGTGATAGTTTTGGTGCTCACCATGTCTCACCTCATCTCACCTCAACTTCTCACCCACCACTCCCACCAGCCTTAGAAGATAGAAAATGTCTATGATTCTTGTTAGTTGTTACCTTGAATTTAATTCCAATAATAGTATGCAACCAAACTGCACGCCCCTTAGGGATCGGGCTAAACTTTATAAAGTTGGGCTATGTTTGAGCTCAATTTGATAGATCTACTATATGTATAATTGTATATGCTCGTGTTAGACTTTTGGTGGGTTCAAGATCGTCTAACTTTTTATCGATCGATCATCTTCAAGAATCAATGGGACATATAACCTACCAGAGTCTTGGTGCACAATCAGGATGGAGATATCATATTTCGTAAGAGCTAAAGTATTAAGACAGAGATACTTTATGAAAAATGGTT
Organism: Tanacetum coccineum; assembly: GCA_026074375.1. Taxonomy (NCBI): domain Eukaryota; kingdom Viridiplantae; phylum Streptophyta; class Magnoliopsida; order Asterales; family Asteraceae; genus Tanacetum; species Tanacetum coccineum. The sequence goes on along the minus strand of BQNB010085394.1, from coordinate 18,853 downwards.
TGAACTTCGCAAGAGATATTACTTTCATGCTTCTAATTTTCTAAAATTGGACCACCCTTTTGGTCCAAAAATCCTAGTTGTGGCCACTAACATTTTACTTAACCACAATTCCAATCAAAATTTCGACGTGGGATCATATCTGAATTATTAAAATAATTTCTATATCACTTTTATGATTATGACACATGTGGTGACAATTGGTTCCAACTGTTTGTTTTGGTGTATATGATGAACATAATTCAATTATCTTTAGATCTAATTCCCTAAAGAGTTGCAAGAAAACAAAACATGTAACATGTTTTTATATAGGTTTTAAATACAAAAAAGTCTGTTTTTGGTTTGTCATGTCTCATTGCTCAAAAGTTGTATCCGAATTCACTAGAAAATGTAACTGATGTAAAGTGTCTTTGACTCTTTGTCCTCCAACCCACCTTCAACAAGATCAAACAAATACTATTCCTGTTATACCATTTATACATCAGAAACGATTGTCATATATTAAAATATGCCTAAAAACACATGACTTTAATAGATTTTTTGTGAAGCATTTATAGGTCCATTTTTGAATTAAAATATGAATTGCAAAATGGTTAAAGATACATAAATGCATTTTTTTATCTGCATATATGAATTAATATTGTCCAACAGATAATTAATTCTTGGTGACTTTTATTTGTAGATTCCATATTGGCAAAATGAGATAGAAACAAAAATACCATAACCATAAAAAAAATATTAAAACTAATAATATCTTTATGTACATCCACAAAAAGTAAAAACAAAAAAACAAAAAAAAGTCATACAAAAAACCAAACACAACACTAAATTCTACCATCATAATCATTATCATTATCAAAATCATCACTAGTTAGTAGTTACTACCTCAAACGCCACGTTTCCACGGCATCATTTTCCGGCCACCACACACAGCAGCAATCCTTGTCTTGACATTCTCAAACTCAGAAACCCTACAAGGAATAGTAATACCACCAGGATGATCATGCCCATACTCATCTTCAGTTTTCCTTAGCAACTGTCCAAATAAAGGATGATTTATATATATTACAGGCACTAAAACCCTCTCATAATCACCATCTTCTTGTCCTACATATACTGCCATCTTTCCTTTAGGTACTTCAACCAGTGGATCATCACGGACTCGCAAATAACCCGAACGAAAACGGAAACGAAAACTAGGGCTTTTAGAACATCACTCACTTAGTAAGCAATTAGTCCTAGATATTAGAAACCCGTCCAGAGTAAATCCCACGATCACCCTCACATCCCAGACGGGTTAGTAATATACCTTTTAGAACATATAGCTCTTGCTTTTGACTTGAGTTTATTACCCCAGTTTATAAAACGTGAAAAAGATCTTCCAGACGGGTTAAGTCGTCGGTAAGTCGTTGCTGATGAGTGGCTTTTGCGACGAAAAATGCGAAAAAGTGAAAAAACTTTGCGTTTGACCAAAAACCCTCGGATTTTTTTCATTTTCTCCAAGAAACTATAAACCCAACGTTAGAAAATGAATATTAAAGATGGGATTTTTAAGGAAAGTATTTGGGTTTATGAAAAGGGCCAGGGGTCTGCAACTGACATGGTTAAACGAAACAAAGTGAGTCAAATTTCTGAAAGTGAGATAGGTATATTTGACATGATGTTAGAGAATTTTGATTGAATGTTTTTTAGTTTCCATTTCTTGTGATTTTTTTGTGGTTTGGATTGTCAATACAAGACCACCGAGTTTGATGATGTTTGTGTGTTTTTTTGTTTGTGGGTGGGTGAGTGAGTAAGAGAGATAAATGCAATCAATATAGTAGTAATTGGTTATGAAGGAAATGGGAGTTAAATTTATAGAGAAACTCAAAAATCAAAAGTTTATAAATGTAGATGCTAAGAAAATAAATGCGTGCTTCCACGTGTTATTCCATTTATAATATTAGCAACAGTACATAATAAATGCACTGTTTTTTTAATGATATTGTTTGATCAAGGAAATAATACTACGGAAGTACGGATTACAACGAGTATAGGTATTATCGTAAACTATTCGTAATGGCGACTTTTAGTTTCGGCCGGTCTCAATTGTCGCCGCGTCCCATCCTACGGTGACCTTTAGCTTCGGTCGATCCTCCCTTTTGGCTTTAAAGTGGTCGCTCAACGGACTATAACTTTGCATATAGTTTGTGCGAATGTTTTTTAACTAATTTTTGTGAGTATATTTTTAGTTTTGATTGGGGTCGTTTTATTACGATCATTTGATCATGCATTTGATCTTAGAAAGAAAAGTTCAAGTAGTGTTGAGGTGACAATCACATATCTGATCACTATTATTAAAAGATAAATGTTCAAATTTAATTGTTCATTAATAACAATAAAATGTATTAATTAATTATATAAAAGTAAAATTTCGTTATGTTTTCATCGAGTGACAATTCTTTTAAAAAAGAGAAAATATTTGTTAAAAAAATCATAAAAATTACATTAATTACAAGAAAATCATTGTCCAAATATCTTTAAGCGAATTTCGCAAATGTAGTGATTTCATTTTAAGAAATGAAATGACACTAGGAATACCACTTGTGATATATCAATGGAATCACTCTTAACCCGTAAATTCGTAATACGTAGTATAATACAACAATTTTATTATTACTTCCGTCTCAAAATTATTGCACATCGACAATAAATACGTACTTTAAAAAAACATAATTATTACAGCTTTTTGTTTTTTACCTTTTGCAGAATAACAATTTTACTTTTAACTAATTAATTTATAACTTCTTTAATGTTTGTAATAATAACCTTAAGTGATGGTAATATATAAAACTCGAAATAAATTCCATATCTATTTTTGAAAGTTGATAATTAATTTGAGACAGCGCGAAATAAAAACGCAGACAATAAATTCGGGGAGGAGAGTATATTATTGTTCTAATGCTTTTATAAAAGCAATTTATTTTTAAAGAAATATAAATAATTTTTGTTTATAAAAGCAATTTATTCTTTTTGTCTTTTAAGGATCCATTTTCTAACCATTTCCTGTTGCTTTTCAAATCTTTGATTTCCTTTCAAACCCTAGTTTTTTCAATTCAAATTCTATTTTAAATCCTTAATTTCTTAATTTATTTTATTTTCTTTTCTTTAAATCATGATTGGACTGTGGGTAGTTACCGCTCTAAGGAGGATGAGGTCAAGAAGATAACCACATCAGTGTTTGTCACTAATTTTCCTGATCAGATGTGCGCTAAGGATTTGTGGCATACATGTAAGTAATATGGGCAGGTTGTTGATGCCTATATTCCTAATAGAAGATCGAAAGCAGGTAAAAGGTTTGGATTCGTACGTTTTATCAAAGTTTTTGATGTGGAGCGTTTAGTAAATAACATTTGTACGGTGTGGGTTGGGAGTCACAAACTTCATGCTAATTTATCTAGGTTTCAAAGGGTGCCATTAAATAAACATAGTAATTCTCATAACGATAATGGTGTGAAAAGGGGTAATTCAAGAGATGCTCATTATGGAGGAAAACAGCCTGTTCATAAGGTTGTCAATAAGGATAGTAAATTACTTGGTTATGTCAATTCTTATATGCATGCGGTTAAAAGGGGGATTCAACCTCAATATGTTATGGAGGAGAACAAACCGACAATTGTGCTTGATGAAACATGCTTGAACCATGAAGACTTTTCTAATTCCTTGATGGGTAAAGTCAAAGAATTTAGCTCTCTAGCAACTTTGAAGATGGTCTTACATAACGAGGGCTTTGATAACATTAAGCTAAAATACATGGGTGGGTACTAGGTGATGAGTGACTTCCAAATAAAGGCTTCAAAAGAGAATTTTAAGGCTAATGTGGAACAGGTTCATGGTTTTCTTAATTACAGCAAACTTCAACCACATTTCATATCGATGAGAGAGTGACATGGGTGGACATTGAAGGCATACCTTTAAAGGCATGGACTAGAAACACCTTCAATCGAATTGCCTCTAAATGGGGTGATATAGTACATGTGGATGATCAGGATGAACATTGTTTCCATAACAAAAGAATTTGTATCAAAACAAAATTAGTTGAAAACATATTCGAGTCATTCAAAATCATAGCTAATGGTAAAGTGTTTTGGGTACGCGCTAAAGAAGTATCTGGTTGGATTCCTGATTTTGTGGATGAGGAGGAAGACGAAAATGATTCTGATGGAGAATTTAAAGAAGATGTTTTATACAATGAAAATGTAGAGAAGCAGGAGTATACAAATATTGGAGGAGAAAGTGACGTTGAGGAGGTTTCGAAAACTATCTTTGAGAAAAGAAGGATGATTTAAATACTAGACAAAAGGATACCCAATCAAAGGACCCTTTCAATATCTACGACCTTCTTAAGAAGAAACAAGGCAACATTAATGAAGACACAAACTCAAATGACACCATGAAATATCCTCCAGGATTTACTCCTAAGGTTACAGATGAAGTTCATTCCAACGATTTCAAGGATGTGGAAACAGAAGCTGATGAATGTTTACAAAATATTCAAGACGATATCACGAATTCTGAAGTGGGAAAGACATGTCACAAAAGCAATTCGAAGGAGGATAAGGAGGAGTCCATATGTTCTGGACATTTTAAAAAATTTGAATTACCACATACAGGAGGCTCAATGTTACAACTTATGGAAGATCTGGTGAAGGTAGGACAAACTATAGGGTATAACATGGAGGGATGTTCGAAAAATATTAAAGAGATTATTGGTTCTCATGGAGCACATGAGAATCATATGAATTTTATGTCTTTGAATATCCAAGGCCTTGCCCAGAAGGCTAAAAAAGATTGGGTTAAGGAGTTATGTGTTAATAACAAGGTGAATTTTTTGTATTTACAAGAAACTAAAATAGAGGATATAGAATTGTTCAACATTAAGGCGTGTTGGGGAAACTTTAATTTTGATCATGTATATAGTCCCTCTGTTTGTTATTCGGGTGGCATTCTTTGTGTTTGGGATCCGATGATGTTTTATAAATTTAACTCAACGGTTTCTGATCTGATTACTTCGTTATTATTAGAGGAAAATGGATTCCTAATAGTAAAAAGCTTCTTGTTATTTCAATTTATGCTCCTCAAGAATTATCGGAAAAGAAGATGTTATGGGATTACTTGATTGTTGTGATTAATAACTGGAATGGCGATGAGATTATTATGGGCGACTTTAATGAAGTGCGTACACAACCTAAAAGGTATGGATCTATTTTCAACGCACAAGGTGCAGCTACTTTTAACTCATTTATTTTGGCAGCGAGTCTGGAAGAGGTCCCATTAGGCGGTTGTTCTTTTACTTGGTGTCACAAATCGGCTAATAAAATGAGCAAGTTAGATCGTTTCCTTATTTTCGAAGGTTTATTGGGATCATGCCCTAATATCTCAGCCTATACTTTGGACCGCTACCTTTCTGATCATCGTCCCATCTTATTGCGTGAAGCTCATTTCGATTATGGTCCCATTTCTTTTCGTTTTTTCATTACTGGTTTGAAATGGAAGGTTTTGATACTTTTATGGAGAGAACCTAGAACGAAGCGAACATGTCTGATTCAAATGCAATATCTAAGTTTATGAAAAAAATGAAATTTCTTAAAGATCAAATTCGTGTTTGGGTAAAGGATAAGAAGGAGTATGCCTATAAACAGAAGAAGACTTTAAAAGAAAAGTTAGTTGACACCGACTTATTACTTGATAAAGGTACGGGCGATTCTGATGTTATTAATCAAAGAGATGCCATTTTCAAATCTTTACAAGATATTGAAAAACATATTCGAAGGAGGTGGCCCAAAAGGTTAAAATCAAGTGGGCAATTGAAGGCGATGAGAATTCTAAGTACTATCATGGAGTTCTTAACAAAAGAAGAAGCCAACTTACTATTCGTGATATCTTGGTTGATGGCCCCCCCCCCCCCCCCCCCGCCCCCCCCCCCCCACCCCCCCCCCCCCCCCCCCCCCCCCCCCCCCCCCCCACCCCCCCCCCCCCCCCCCCCCCCCACCCCCCCCCCCCCCCCCCACCCCCCCCCCCCCCCCCCCCCCCCCCCCCCCCACCCCCCCCCCCCCCCCCCCCCCCCCCACCCCCCCCCCCTCCCCCCCCCCCCCCCCCCCCCCCCCCCCCACCCCCACCCCCACCCCCCCCCCCCCCCCCCCCCCCCCCCCCCCCCCCCCCCCCCCCCCCCCCCCCCCCCCCCCCCCCCCCCCCCCCCCCCCCCCCCCCCCCCCCCCCCCCCCCCACCCCCCCCCCCCCCCCCCCCCCCACCCCCCCCCCCCTCCCCCCCCCCCCCCCCCCCCCCCCCCCCCCCCCCCCCACCCCCCCCCCCCCCCCCCCCCCCCTACCCCACCACCGCCCACCCCCACCCCCCCACCCCCCCCCCCCCCCCCCCCCCCCCCCCCCCCCCCCCCCCCCCCCCCCCCCCCCCCCCCCCCCCCCCCCCCCCCCCCCCCCCCCCCCCCCCCCCCCCCCCCCCCCCCCCCCCCCCACTCCCCCCCCCCCCCTCCCCCCCCCCCCCCCCCCCCCCCCCCCCCCCCCTCCCCCCCCCCACCCCCACTCCCCCCCCCCCACCCCCCCCCCCCCCCCCCCCCCCCCCCCCCCCCCCCCCCCCCCCCCCCCCCCCCCCCACCCCCCCAAAAGGGTTAATCAAGTGGCAATTGAAGCGATGAGAAGTTCTAATTACTATCATGGAGTTCTTAACAAAGAAAAGCCAACTCAACTAATTCGGGTATCTTTGGTTGATGGAACATGAATAGATTCTCCAAGTCTGGTGAAGAGTGAGTTTCTTTCTCATTTTACTAATCGTTTTAACCAACCTGGGACTTCTCGTATTCTATTGAACATGGACTTTCCAAACAAGCTAAACATAGATAAACAAATTGACTTGGAAAGTGATGTTACACATTATGAAATTAAGAGGGAAGTTTGGGATTGTGTGATTGATAAGTCTCCTGGTCCAGACGGATTCACATTCGGATTTTATCGTCGATATTGGAGCTTCTTGGAGAAAGACGTGGTGCAAGCTGTTAATTATTTCTTCCAGCATGGAATGTTCCCTAAAGGTGGTAATTCTTCTTTCATCGCTTTAATTCCAAAAACTCAGAATGCTAACATGGTGAAAGACTTTAGACCTATTACTTTAATTGGAAGCTTGTACAAGATTATCGCTAAGATTTTGTCTTATCATCTTGTGGTTGTTTTGGGGGATATTGTCAATGAAGTTCAATCGGCTTTCGTTGCAAATAGACAAACCTTAGATGGCCCGCTCATTCTAAACGAACTTCTCCATTGGTGTAAAAAGAAAAAGAAGCAAACCATGTTTTTAAGGTTGACTTTGAGAAGACATATGATTCGGTTCGTTGGTATTATTTAGACGATGTCTTAAAGAACTTTGCCTTTGAAGATAGATGGCGTGGTTGGATACAAGGTTGTCTTAGATCTTCAAGAGGATCGATTATTGTTAATGGTAGTCAAACTAACGAATTTCAATTTCATAGAGGCCTCAAGCAGGGTGATCCGCTCTCCCCGTTCTTGTTTATTCTGGTGATGGAAAGTCTTCATATTTCGGTTCAAATAGTGGTAGACGCTGGCATGTTTAAAGATATCTCTTTGGGCTCGTTTCTTCATCTTTCACACCTTTTTTATGCAGATGATGTGGTTTTCATGGGCCAATGGAGTAGTTCAAATATCGATATTATTATACAGGTGTTGGAATGTTTCTATCGCGCATCGGGTTTACGTATTAATATGACTAAAAGCAAGTTAATGGGAATTTTCGTACCTGATAGTATTGTTGATAAGGAAGCTAATAAGATTGGTTGTTCGATGTTAAAAGCTCTTTTCTCTTATTTGGGATCGAAGGTTGGTGACCTTATGTCTCGTACTCAATCTTGGAACGATATTATTAATAACCTTTCTGCTCATTTATCTAAATGGAAGATAAATACTTTATCGATTGAGGGTCGTTTAACTCTCTTAAAATCAGTTTTAGGCTCAATACCCATTTACCATCTATCATTGTTCAAAGCTCCCATGAATGTTCTTCAAAAAATAGAATCTATTCGATGTCATTTCTTTAATGGCGTAGACCATAATGGTAAGAAACCGATTTGGATTAAATGGAGTAAAGTGCTAGCTTCTAAGGAGAAAGGAGGTTTAGGTGTGTCGAGCCTGTATGCATTGAATAGAGCTCTTTTGTTCAAATGGGTGTGGCGTTTTTACACTCAAAGGTTCTCGTTATGGGCAAAAGTTATCAGGGGAATACATGGAGAAGATGGTAAGTTGTGCAAGAATATTAAACAAAGTCATCCATCCATCTGGCTTGACATCGTGCGTGAGACGGCACTTCTTAAGAACAAAGGAACGGATTTATGTGGTTTTATTCATAAAAAGATGGGTAATGGGATCGACACCTCCTTTTGGAATGATGTATGGAAGGGTGATACTGACTTTAAATCCCTATATCCTAGAATATATGCATTAGAATCATGCAAAAGTATTAATGTAGCTGAGAAGATGTCGCATGAGAATTTGGGTTTTTCTCTTCGTCGAGATCCTCGGGGTGGTATTGAACAAGAGCAATTCGGTTAGTTTTTGACTAATGTGGAGGGTATTGTTTTAGCTAATATGTGTGACATATGGGTTTGGTCGAAAGAAGGCTTAGGCAAATTCTCTGTGGCTTTTGTTAGAAGAATGATTGACGATTGATGGCTGCCAAATGTATCAGCCAAGACTCGATGGACTAGTGTTGTGCCCATCAAAATTAATGTTCATGCATGGAAAGTAAGGTTGAACTGCTTGCCTACAAGGTTGAATATTTCTAGACGAGGTATGGATATCGACTCCATTTTATGTCATTCTTGTGGTGTTACGGTAGAAACGACTAGCCATGTTTTCTTCTCTTGCCATATTGCTAGAGAGGTGTTTCACAAAATTTCTAACTGGTGGGAGGTTAATTTCATGGAGCTTTCTTCGTACGAGGAATGGTTAGAGTGGCTTCTTAATCTTTGCCTACACTCTAAACATAAAAAAGATGATTGAAGGTGTTTGCTATACCATGTGGTGGACTATTTGGAATTTCCGAAACAAGAGTATTTTCGGGTTGGATACCCCTTCCAAGGCTTCTCTTTTTGAGGATATTGTCTCATGTTCTTTTTATTGGTGTAGATATAGAAGTAATGCTTCTTTTAGTTGGATAGATTGGCTTAAAAATCCTCATCTTGTAACTTTGTAAGTTCCTAGCTTCTTGCTAGTGTTTTTTAATACAACCGCCGTTCCAAATTTTTTTTTGTATAAAGCGACATTTAATTGCATAATTTCTTCTCAATTTTGTTGTTAGACTTGTATGTGTGAGAATTGGTCATCGAAACATAAAAGTTTGCTACCCTATTCTAATCTTGAATGTATCAACTTTTACGAGAGTTTTATTTATAAGTTCTTGTTATCTTATATTCATTTGGTACCCCGACATCTTCTAGTTAAATCATTGTAAACTTACTTTGCGAGTGAAAGGTTCAAAACAATTCATGTCGATCAAAAATACCAGTAGTAGATAGCTAAAGCAAAAAAAAAAAAAATTATCGTATTTTACAAATGTAAAATAGCTTATTCACCTTTTTGAAAGCACCAAGTATGAGACATGGATCAAATGGATTTGTAAGCCGAAATTAGCTTGTTGTAATTTGTAGCTTTGCTTGCCTCGAATCCTCGAGTGTCTTGCTCGAGTGATTATTTCAAAAAAATGATGTTCGAGAAAAATGGTAAAAGAATTCAGCGATAACCGTACCAAAAGGTCATCAAAATTGGACGAACTTTCAATGTTAATGACTTTTAAACTAAACTACTCTCATCTACTTGTCGTTTAATTAATCACGGTTTGAAAGCTGTGCACAGACCAGTTTATATTAAATGTGAAACAAAAATGAAATATTATTTTAAATGTTACTGTATGCGGCAGCCATTAATTGCAAATACCACTATAAGAAAAAGTAGAACAGGCGACGATTGTTTCCCGGGCGACGTTTGTCGCCCGGAAAACCCCACTAAACGACAAAAGTCCGTCCGACGTGGCACCAATTCTGATAGACATTTTAGTCAAAGTTTGGAGGAGAGTTTCCCGGGCGACATGTCGCCCGGGAAAGATTTTATTAAAAAAAGTTAATTTACGTGAATGGTTAAGAGTAGTGATTAGTGTTAATTAAAGTACATTAGAGTATCTCGGGCGACATGTCTCCCGGGAAACTTTTAATCAAAATTTAACAAAAAAATTAGCGAACCTCTTGGCTCCAATTTTTCCCGCTCATGTTTCCCGGGCGACATGTCGCCCGGGATTATTTATTTTGTTAAAAAATTTAATTCTGTTTTTAAATCATTATTATTTATAAAATATATTTTATAATTATATATTTTATAAATAATAATTTATAAAGATACTTATAAAATATATAATTATTATTTAAAATATATAAATACTTAAAAAAAAGATTTCGGTGTCTTGTGTGGTTTTAAAATATGCGATTTAAGTAGTTTGAATTTCTATTAAATGCAACAATTGAATAAAAAAAATACGTAGTACTCCGTATTACAATTGTTTTTCTATGTAGAGGATGTCTTCGACTGATAAACGTTTGATAACAAGTTGGAAAATGGCCCGCGCGTTGCGGCGGGGCTAACATGTTATTGCAACAAAAGCTCAAGCTCAAGGATTATACGGTTTATGTGACTGTCTAACATAAAGTATTAAGTTACATTTAACGAACAAAATCACTAATCCTTACCGTTGAGATGTTTTGGAATTTGATGCTTCAAGCATGGTCTTTTCGAGTCCTAAACGGCCAATCACCGTAGCTATGATATCTGCTGTAACAGAATCAGCATATCTACAGACATCTTCAGCATCAATCGATATCATATCCGCTCCAGCTTCCAAGCATCTCTCTACCCTTCTGATCAAGACATCAATATGTCCCATTCGTTCTGCATATATTCATACCTTCTGATCAAGGATCGTTATCATAACGCCATAAATATAAGGAATACTACGATTATAATATAGTGTCTGATTAGTTCTTAACAAAGACAATAAGCTTACCTAAACACCCTCAAGTTTTCATAATGCGTTTGGGTCGTCTTGTAGTCCGCATGGATCAAAAGATTTAGATTGAAGGAAAACAGGTTAGATTGGTTTAACATGTTGAAAGCTGATGGAAGTCTACATTTCTTGTTATTTGTTAATGGATACAACTTCCTAAATTGATTCCTTTAAAATTTAGTTCTATGTGCGAAGATTGGTTTAACACTTTTTAAGGAGCTTTAGCATAACTCTCTTCGCTCTTCTAAAAGCTTATAAGCGTCTTGTTAGATGTTTTTAGACTAAACTTATTGCATTTTGATAATAGAATAAGCTAACAACAACCTTACTTAAGCATAGGCAAACACCCCTTATGTTACTTATACATCGATAAAGTTGCAGATAAATATCCAATAAGTAACCTAAGACATTATGGTAAAGCATACCTTAACGCAATTTCAGCCTGTCCGATGTGGAATCTACTTCTTCTATAGCTTCATCTCGTGCTGAAAATCCAGCGTCATGTTCCCCAATTCCATTCATCGTGCGTGTTCCTATGAAAATAACCACCTTGTCACTACATTCATAGACATAACATATATGTTCTTTTCAAATTGGTATCGCTCAATCAAATAGTAACAACTAGAAATTCAAAACTATATAAGCATACAAACAATGAAGGCTATTTCTTCCAGTACCTCATAATTTTCCAATACTGAGATTTCCAATACAAGATTGTTGCAAAAATCCTAGCAAACAGGCTTTCCAAGGTAATGGATTCGATCATTAGTCATGAGCAATCGGCATTTATTTTGGGTCGCCAAATTCTCGATGGTCCTCTCATTCTAAGCGAGGTTATTGAATGGTATAAGAAAAAAAAGAAGAAGATGTTACTTTTTAAAGTCGATTTTGAAAAAGCCTTTGATTCCGTAAGTTGGTGTTTCCTTGATCATGTTATGGAAAGATTAGGTTTTAGTAGTACTTGGCGTAAATGGATTATGGCTGGTTTAAAGTCTTCAAGGGCTTCCATCCTCGTCAATGGAAGTCCTACATCGGAGTTCTCTTTAAAAAGAGGATTGAGGCAAGGAGATCCATTATCTCCTTTCTTATTCATCATAGTTATGGAAGGCCTTCACATTGCTCTTAAGGAGGGGTTGACGGCAAATCTTTTCCAAGGTGTTAAGATAGGGTCCTCGGAAATTCGGCTTTCTTATTTATTTTATGCCGATGATGTTATTATTCTTTCCGAATGGAACCAATGTGATATGGACAACATCATCCGTATCATAAATGTCTTCTACCTTGCTTCAGGCTTGAAAATCAATATCTCTAAGTCAAGTCTATTTGGAGTGGGGGTTTCATCCGATGACATAGAGAGTATGGCAGCAGGTACTGGATGCTCAACTAGTAATCTTCCTTTTTCCTACCTTGGTCTCCCAATTGGTTTGAACATGAACCGTATAGCCAATTGGAACAGTTTGATCGAGTGCTTCAAAATTAGATTATCAGGTTGGAAGGCAAACATGTTATCTTCAGGTGGTCATTTAACTCTTATCAAATCGGTGTTAGGAAGCCTTGGTATCTATTACTTCTCCATCTTTAAAGTTCCTGAAGCTGTTCTTAAGACTCTTGAAAGTCTACGTGCCTTGTTTTTTTGGGGTGCTACAGGTGACACTAGGAAGCTTGCTTTGATCAAATGGTCTAACATTTTAGCTTCTCTTGATAAAGGCGGTTTAGGAGTGGGAAGTTTAAAAGCTTTCAATAACTTATTGCTTCTCAAATAGAGATGGCGTTTGCTTAATAAACCATCTGCTCTTTGGGTTGAGGTTTTAAAATCAATTCATGGCAATGAAGCTGGTATTGAGCTTAAAGGCTGCCAAACCAATGGTCTTTGGGCTCGTATAGTTGGCACGATATATCATCTTCATTCAAGTGGCTATGTTCCATTGAATTATCTTTGTTATCAAGTTGGTGATGGCTCTATGATACGCTTTTGGAAAGATACTTGGTTGGGTGATGCTCCTCTTTGTTCTCGCTTTAACAGGTTATTTCGCCTAGAAAAGAATCAAAATTGCCTTGTTAGAGATAGAATTGTTAATGGTCTTTGGGCGTGGGATTGGTGTCGTCCTGTAAATGGTGGGAGAGCTCTTGCAGATCTTAATAACCTTCTCATGGATATTGGTTCGTTGAATGTTGAGGTTGATAGGGATTGTGTCGTCTCCTCTCTTTCTACTAATGGTTCTTATTCAGTAAGCTTCATTCGGAAACATATTGATAATTGCATGATCGCTAATTCCCTCCCAAGTACAAGATGGTGTAAGATTATCCCTTGGAAGGTTAACATTTTCATGTGGCGTTTGCTTCTTGATAGACTTCCTCATCGTCTTAACCTTTTATCTCGTGGTTTGGATATTGATTCGATATTATGTCCAGTATGTTCCGAGCATGTTGAGTCCAATTCTCATGCCTTTTTCTCTTGTAGTGCAGCTTCCAATATTTGGAGGCTTGTTCGTGGTTGATGTGAGCTTAAAATCCCGACGTTATCTTCCTGTGATGAATGGGACATATGGTACACCTTGTGGAAAGCTTCAAAAGTCGAGAAAGACCGAGCTTATGTCATTTTCGCCGCCACTTGTTGGATGCTTTGGCGTTTTAGGAATAACTACATTTTCAATTCTCAAGACATGAGAAAATGTGATGTTTTTGATAACATTCAGTGTTTTTCTTTTTCTTGGTTAAAATCTAAAGGAAAGAAATGTATTAGTTGGACTGACTGGCTTAAATCGCCTTTGTAATTTCTAGCACCTTGCTAGTTTTTTTCTAATAATATGCCGCCATTCAAAAAAAAATTCTAAACTTTAAGACATCTTACATGCCATTTGAAGGTTTAATTCTGATATGATATTCTTTTCAATCTCCATCTAGTGAAGGATAAGCGATTGGTTTGTGTGTGTGTTTTTATGATCTGGTCGCACCGTTTGGTTTGTATGTGTCTTTAAGGTCCGGTGGAAAACACTGTATGTGTTGGATGGAGGAAATGGAAGGTGGAAGATGATAGAGAGTGCTAGAAAGATGGAACTGAGATGGAGAAACAGATAAGGGAAAAAAATAGGCAACGCTTGATGAAACAGGCTCACCTAAGCCCATGACTAAAACGACAACCATGTTGGTCGTTTTTGTAATGATAATTGTATGTTCTATAATATACAAAGTACAATGTTTTTGTATATTGTTAAATTAAACAACTCAAACTTATTACTTGACACATACTAGCATAAAAACTTATTTGATATATAAATAAGGGAATATGATGCCTGCTTTAAAATGTAGGCAATTGCCTACTTTTTTTGACAAAAACAGAACACAACTTATATAAAGATTGCAATTATACCCCCCTTTAATCATTTGAAATATTTGTGTCTGTACCTTATACCCATTTCTTGAAACAGAGAGCAAATAAAAAATAGAGTGCAGTCCCACTTTGCATAAACTGCGCCAAACACGCATGGGGTGTTTGTTTAAACTTATTTATGGGCATATTTGTTTTCGGCTTATGTTTCATAAGCTCAATTTTTTGGCCTTACTTTGAAGCTTGCGGGCTTATACAAGTTTTACTTTTCAACTGAATCAACCAGCTTTAGCTTTCAAATCTTAATTCAAACTCGTAAATATTATAGCAACGTATCAATTTTCATATTTCAACCAAACCAACTGTTCCACTACTTTAGTACTATCTAGTTCTTAAATTCAATCACGTCAAAGAATTTTAAACCAAAAATTTCACACTCAGAATCCAAGCAAATCAACCAACTTCAAGTCTTAAAATATTCATAATTAAACCATAAATTACACTAGCATCTGATTCTATAATCCCCAAATACATACTGAAATATTGCAGACATAAACATTGCAATATTGCAGACATATACTATATTGACAGAGTGCTATCCCACCGTGCCAAACACCTAAAAACTTGCAAAAATTGCAGACAAAAAAATGATCCATTGCGCCAAACATCAAAAACCTATGAGTGAAAAAAAGACCCATTCCACCAAACATCAGAAAACTTCCTGCTACCTTTAACTCTTGCACCATCTTACCTATGAGAGGTGAAATCTTGTTCATATTGTGCATACAAGCAAATACGGTATCTTTTTATTATCAAGACCCATGTACTTGCGGACCAAAAGCTGACCCATTGCGCCAAACTCAACTGAAACCCATAAATGGTACACTGAACCAAACTCAAATAAAATGCAGCCACTGAAACAATAAAGTGTAGAAAACTATCACATCGACTCGTTTTGTTGCAAAGAATTATTGCACCAGTCATTGAAACAAGAATTAAAACATAAAAAGACCTTATAATTGCCATCACAAAATTATTGCAGCAGTCGTCACTAAACCCATAGAGGGTGTTTGGGACTGCTAGTTTAAGCATGCTGCAAATACATCATCCTTCTTAAATAGCTCGAAATACGCTTCACTTACTTTTCAGCTTCACCTCGTTCAATCGCTCTTTTTTTCCTCGTCAAGCTAAAATAGTAAAATAATATAAATGAGAATCAAAACCCAAAAGATGCAATGTTGAGTATGAAGCATAAACAAACCTTTTTCTTTGGACATCTAGTGATGTTATGATCCTTTTCTCGACAATAACTACAAGCGTTTAATTAATATTTCTTAAACAAAATTTTCACAGTAACATGCTATGTTATTAAAAAAAGTAATTATGAAAAGTTGTAACACTCCCAAAGGATACTACTGACCTTGGAATTATTAGTAGACGAGATAATTATACCAAGCAAACTCATAGGAACAGGATTGAGTTGAAGGCCAGTAATAAAAGGATCCATTGAGAGCATGATACCAGCTGCACTCAGATTCGTAGCTGTCTTCACAACATTATCTATAGTTGATTGCCCCATCACATATTTTATAGAGTAGCTGCATATTAAAATATTCCCTTGAGCAATGGTCTGATGCAAGCTATTGGCGTCTTGGCATTCGTTCACGTAATCATCATCTTAACCATTCAGTGCGTCTGTTACAGAGACTAAAGTGTGACCGTTATCTGTTCTCGCTGCAAAAATTGAAGGAGGGTGAAATTATTAATTCTGATTTGTAGCCTCATTTAGTTAGCTAAAATTTCCAAATGCTAAACAGAGATGAAACACGTTTATTACAAATTCAAGTAGAAGAGACGATGAGTCTGAAGTGGGTTTTATTACCATACCTAGATTCTCCCCAACAAATAGAAAAGATACAACAGACTTTCACCTGCAAATAAAGATTTGATTAATTCGAATGTG
>BQNB010085393.1:0-28487 GCA_026074375.1 Tanacetum coccineum | reverse complement strand
TCATAGATGTTACGGGTTGAACATCTACATTGGGCACATTATTTATATGTAGTTGATACATACATTGTTGAGCTTCAGTGTCATGAGCTTAGTGCATTTCGTAATACATTTTTGTGATATTGTAATTGCTACTCTATTACAGGGAAATCTTGCTATCCACTTCATTAAATTTATAAACCTATAAATTCACCAACATTATTGTTGACGTTTTAAAACATGTTTTCTCAGGTACATAAATGCTAGGTGCTTACTTGATGTGCATTGGAGTCCAAATAATACAAGATTACTTTTCAAACGACACTTAGAGGTCGTTCTCTCATAACTGGTGCAATGGTATTATGAAGTAACGCTCCCGGAATATCATTTCCGTTGCAACCCATTTTAGAGGTGTTACAGATTGGTATCAGAGCCCTGGTTATAGAGAAATAGGTTGCACATTTTACCTAGACTATAACCGTTTTTAAACATTGCACCATACACAATTTTTTCAAGGGACAAACATACATTACTGGTTTGCATCTGGTATACATGCTTACATAACATGCACCATTTTAGCATTAGTTGGTTATACTAAGTGCTTACATAGGTTATATATGTGTCTACATTTCCTTACGCATATCTTAAATTTATATAAGAATTATTTATATAAATACTAAAACATTTCTTAAAACATTACGAATAACACAATGGTCCAAAGAACCTTGCAAGACATTAACATAACATCTCACAACATTTCATCTTCGGAGCACGACTTAGAGAACTAAACTTATTCTTTTATTACTCCTCTAATCTTGAAGAATCATGCCTGTAACAAGACAAGGAACAAACGACGCCATGACTCCATAATCCATTCAAGCTATGATCGATCGGGCAATCCAAAGAAACTCTACCCAAACTCAGGATGACAATAGCCAAAATTCAGGAGGAGGAATCATAAGGCATGTGCAACCTGCACGTGTCTGTACCAATGTATAATTTATAGTATATTGAAAATAAAAGAATGGTAAAAATTTCATTTTCTTAAATCAATTTATAAATTTTGTTTCCCAAATTCTTTTAGCTTTGAGTCGAGGTTTATCTATGTTATTAACATTTAAGCTCACAAGGTTTAAGTGTAAAGCTTAGATGGATTTCAACTATAAAGATAAATTGATCTATGGTTAAGTTGAAAAGAGTGCATACATCTTAATCATTAATTTATTCTTGGGAGTGAAGAGTTCACAAGTTGTAAGTATAAGAGCTTAACCATTTGGACTTATATTGACAATGATCTTGTTTAATAGCTTTGTTTAGTCTAGTGAAAAGTCAGGGAAGACGAATTTTCCTCTTTTGTGCTCTATTAATCGGGAGTAGCCTATTTCAATGAGCCTAAAAGTTGCAAAATTGCAATGATTGCCATTAATGTGTTTCCATGAGATAAAATGTTGAGAAAAAGCTTAAGATGTTTAAAAAGGTGATTCATAAAAGGTGAAAACAAGGGCATTTTGGAAACTTGTTAGTTTACAAAGTGTACAATTAATAAAATTGCGTGAGGACACGACAATCCTTTAGTTTGGGGAATTTTGATAAGTGTTAAATTGTATACATTAAATACCCGGGATTTTGCCAATAAAAGCCAAGAAAACATGCCAAAAAGAAGGAAATATGTGTGCTTTTGTGTCTCAATGTGCAGGAAAGGATATTAAAGTCAAAAAGAGCAAAAACAACCAAAACCGACAAGAAACGGAAGAGACAAGTACAAGAGAGAGATTTGAGGAAAATATCAAAGCCGGATCAACCCGACAACAAGCCAAAGAAAGTCAATGAAGACCCAATTGAAGTCAAAGGATCAATTATGACAAGTTTCTAAGTTCAAGGGACTAATCTTGCAAAAGATAAAAGTTGCTTTTAAAGAGGAAAATAAAAGTTATCAACTTTCAAAGTTACTTTTACACTATACTTTGAATAATGAAACACAAGGACTGGTTGTGTAATTCCCACAAACTTTCAAACACATTCATTTTACACTACATTTGGAAAAAAGAAAACACAAGGACTGGTTGTGTAATTACCACAAACTTTCAAACAAAACGCGGGTATAAATTTTTCCCCTAACCGCCTATAACCACTTTTCCCGCCAAAACACCCAACAAGCCCAAACTTCCCAAATCCTTTCCTGCCAAAACACCGAACAAACCCAACTCTTCCCAAATCTCTTCCCCGTCTCTTCCAATTCACCCCACCTCGTATTTACCATCTCCACATCATTTTGCACACGTGGCAGCCTCCTATTGGTGCGAACACATCACCAAAGACATCCAACGGCTAAGTTTCAAATATAAGAGATCCAACGGCTGTGAAGGATTGAAGTTCTCATCTTCTTTTCATTTTTTCCTATAAATAGAAGCTTAACATTCAGAGTTAGAGAGAGTTTTTTTAGAGAGTTAGTTAAATTTCTTTTGTAATTTTCTTTTCGTGTACTGTTCATTTTGTCGAATTAAACTTTTTAAATTTTCAAGTCAGTTGTATTCTGTGTTTCTTCTCTTGTACTCTTCTTTCTTAAGCAATAAAATAGTTGAATTGTGTTTGAGTTTAAGTTTTCAAGTAATAAGCTAGTTTTACATAATAAGCTTGAAATAAGCTCAATATAGCTTATTTTGTTTTCTTTAATTCACAAATTGTTCAAATGTTATTAAAATCTTTCTAAATTCTGTAATTGCCTACTTTTGTTTACCTATGTCCATTTAAATTCAGTTTGATTCAAATTTGGAAGCATTGAGGAGTAATAAGCTCAATTTAGCTTATTGAGCTTAAGCTCAGGTTTTAGAGGCAAGGTGCCATATAGGTTTGAGATTTAAAGCCACTCACTCAACAAGAGTGGCTAGAGTTCAGAGACTACAATTCAAAGGGTTAGCTTTATGTTTTTAATTTCAGCATATACATAGCTTAATTCATTAGCTTAATTCTTTGTCCTTTTTGTGCTTAATCCTGTTCAATCTTGCTTAGTTAGTTAAGAGATGCAAATGTTTAAGCTAATTGTAGCTAGAATCCATTAAGGTCTCATTTCTTTAAATTCTGTCATAATAGTAGGTTAAGCTTAGCTGAGAAAGTACTTATTTTTGAAACATAAGTTAGGAATTTTAGTGCTTAAATAGCTTAATTAGGCTAGTTATAGATAGAGTAGATATAAGGTTTTTAGATATTTAGTTTAAAAATAGATTTTAAAAGCTGTTAAGAAATGTTTAAGTAGTATAAGGAGTGTTTGGATTAACACAACTTTGACTCTTAAAGTCAATTACCAAAAGTTTAATTCATTACTTCAGTTGAGTATTTCATTAGAGGTGAGTTTTAGATTGAGTAGATATAAGGTTTTGTCAGTTTTAGTTTTAAAATAGGTTTTAATTAGAATTCATTTTAGACAGAATTAGTTAAAGTAGTGTTTGGATAAAGCGGGGGGGAAGCGGGAAGCGTGGGGGAGGGGATGTTTTTGACTTCTAAAGTCAATATAATTCTGTCAATTCACTTTGCATAGTTTAGAATTTCAAAGTAAACAAGTTTTAAACAAGTTTTGAAAGTTAGTTTGTAGATTGTCAAGATTTAAGGCTTAAAATACCTTTGCTAGCACCAGGGCAGGTTAAGAGTTTAAGTGTTTTTAGATTTTAGTGATTGTTAGCATTCTAGGGTTCAATACTGGTTAATGTAGGTTTAGTAGCACTAAGTGGTGGAGTTTATGAAGTTCTCTACTTAAAGATTTTAGCCTGCAATAAAGAAATTTTCCAAGTAGATCTGCAATCAACAGTTTACTTACTGGTTTTTTTTAAGCTACTGTTGTTGCTTATCATTTTTAAGCTGTCTTTTTAGCTTTTAAAGTTAGGAGTTAGAATTGGTTTTTTAGCATTTCATTAGTACTCCATTAGCTTATTATATATAATCTTTTAAGTTTCATTTCCAAGCTTTAGATTAGCTTAATTTTTCCTGCAAAAGTAGTATAGCAGTACCTTAGAGTTCCAGCTTATTTTCTTTTTGAATTCTTATTTCTAGTTGTCATTTCAAGTTTCCTTTTATCTATGTTAGTTCAATAACCATAGGATAGCTTATTTGAGAAATTTCAGTTTCCAAGATTTAGTTTTAAGCAAGATAACTTATTAAAAATTAGATTAATTTGAGTAATTAGCTTAAAATTTCAGTTATTCAAGATCAAATTTCTCATTTATCTAGTTCTGCTTGTAGCCTATTTCTTTTTAAGACTCTATGTACACATCACAAGCTTCATTTAGCAACTTTTGGTTTTAATTTTCATTTAGTAATAAGCTAGATATAAGCCAAAGTTTGAAAAAGCTAGGAAAACTATAGTTACTGTAACTCAGTGGAAAATGCTTATTTTTTAGCTTATTTAGTGGATAAAAGTTCAAGGTGCTTTTATTAAAGTTGTAGTGTTAAAGTCCAAGTACAACTTTGTAGTTTTAAGTTTTTGCTAATTCTCAATTTTTAAATAAGCCAAAAATAAGCCAAATCGTAGGGTTTAATTTGTACTTTCTTAATAGTCTAAGGTTACCCGTTTTAACTAGAGTGTAAATTATTAGTTATCCCGCCTACCCTTTTCTTTCTTTCTTTACACTTTCTACCCTGTTCTTTTAGGATAATAAAATAGATTTAATATTTTTAATTTTAGTTTAATAAAATTAGGTTTTAGTTTTTAATTGGTAAAATTAGGGTTCAATTGGTTTATAAAATTTGGGCATTTTTGTTCCATTAGTTTTCTGCACCTTTTTAGTAGATAAAAAGCATTTTTCTTTATTTTCCAAATAAGTTTGTATTTTCTAGGAATTAAAATAGTTTTTTAGTAATTTCTTTTTCTTTAAAAAATCATAGAAAATAGAAAAATAGTTGAAAAATTTTAATTCTTTTTGTAAAAATTTTCTTTTTCATTTTAGTATTTTTGAAAAATAAAAATAAAATTTTAGTGATAATTTTTACAAAAAGTTTATTTTTAGTAATTCATTTTTCTTTAAAAATTCATATAAAATTCAAAAATAGTTAAAAAATTCTATTCTTTTTCTAAAAAATTTCTTTTAAATTTTGATTTTAGGTATTATTTGTTATGAGTGCTTTAGATTTTAAATTCTCGTTTTAGCTCACATTTTTAGTTCACGTTTGTTAATTTTTCGTATTAGTTAAACGTTTTTAATTCTTTAATTGTTTCTATAGTTTAATTATGCTATTAAATTTGTAGTGTAATTCAAAATTCAAAAGTCCTTTATCAATTCTTGACTCGGATCCGAATTATTCACGAATCTCAATTCACGACTTCGTTTGGGAAACGACACGAGAAGAAATACTTCCCGGTTAAAAAATTACGGTATTGTGTTTTCTTAGTGAGATTTTATCATGTTTAATTCTTTGTTTGAAAAGTAATTTGGAAAGAATTTTCACGGGATTAATACTATATATATATAAATTTGACTAGTGCTTATTGACTACACCAATTTTGGCGCCGTTGCCGGGGAAGACGTGAACGATTTTTGAGGATATTCGTTGAAGTAAAGTCGAGAAGATCCTTTCCTCCGAGAAAGTTACATTCTTGTTATATAATCAAACATATAAAAAAAAGTTTTCAAAAACTATAAAAAGTAAAAAATATATTTTCTTTTCTTTTTACTATAAATAAAAGTTAAATAATAAGAAGCAATTGAAAACATAAAAAACTTTCCTTTTAAAAAAGAATCAACAATAATATAATACTCTTAATAGAGTATTATCATAATATCATCGCAACAAAAGATCAAAACACTCCCATTTTTGACACTCGCCAGGTACGGCTCACCTCTAGTTGGCTTATTCATTAAAGAGAGTAGGCAGGCCGGGTCTTCGGATCGCCTCAAGGGACAAAGGGTTATTCTAAAAGAGCCGCGCTCTTACCCTTTTCTCCGCTCTTCTTTGTGAGTTAGTTGGTTAGAGAGCTACTGTGACGTGAGTAGATCTTTTGGTTGAGTTCTTTCTCGATTATTTTTCCATTCTTAGAATTTTAAGCCTTTAATAAATAAAAATTATAAAATTAAAAAAAAATCATAAAATCCAAAAATATTCTTCGTTATTCTAATAATTCTTCTTCTCAACCCCTCTATATTTTGATTCTTTATTATGTCGACATACGGGTTTTATCCTTGTTTTCAATGCGGAAGGACAAACGAATTCCCGCATTGCCCGTGTTCGACTTGTGCGAGGTGTGGTTCAAACCTTGTTAATGGAGATTGCTTCAATTGTAGTACTTATTCAAGTGCTAACAATTATTCTCCTAATCTTTATACCACACCTCCACACTTTTCGGATTATTCTTGTCATGATGGTGAGGGTAATACACCATATGATTTACAAGATAATTCGTGTGTTGCTTTGTGTTCGTATTGCCGTGGTTCTCACGAAGACTATTGTTGTACTCAATTGTGGTGCGAAAACGGTTATCCCATTTGTGAGACATGTGGAGGGTATCATATGGATCACGAATGTTTCAATCTACAAAATAATGAATTTGAAGAAGAGTTGAAAGGCACATAAGAATAAATGTATCAAGAATTTCTTGATACATTTAAAGAACTTTGTGATAGTGTGATTAAAAAGCAAAGAGAAGAGAGAGAGCGAATCGCTAAAGAAAAAGAGGCCGAGGAGTTAGAAGCCGAACGTAAAAAGAAAGAATGTTTAAAAATCGAAATTCTCTTTCTACAGCTTCCTACTAGCTCGAGGCGATCTCGCATTGATTCCATCATTAAAAGAATTTAAAAGTGTTTTGTAAGTACAAATTTCTTTAGAAGAAAATGCAAAGAATTCCCGCAGGAATCTCGTTAGTTCTCTAAAAATGGGGTTGAGCATCTTAAACACAAAAAGATTCACGGGAGGGAATCTAGTGTTAAGTATCCTATCCCAACCCCAGAGAGCTAGACGTTATTCCTGTTTGGTTTTTACAATGAGGGACTATAAAAAAACTTTTGATGAATTGGGAAAGATTTTTTAGTGTCCTACTTCCATTTATGATAACACTTCCATTGGGATAATTTGGGGACAATTGGAATTAAGAGAATTTGATACTCCTATTACACAGAATTCCCTTAAGGAAGAGACCCTAGATATTTCTATGATGGTCAATGGTAATAGAGAGGATATCTTCCATTAATGACGTATTTCAAAAGAAACCGGTTTACCCGAGAAAATAATTGACAAATCTTTAAGTGAATCTTTTGTTTCAAGAATGAATGTTTGTCAACCAAATCCGATTACACCCGATGTCCCGATTTTAGAATCCGTTAACTCTTTAAAAATGGGGAGAAGTTGCATTTTGACACATTTCAAGATTCATTCGAATCTAGTGTTCGGATTCCCTTCTCATATCCAAGAGAGTGCTAACAGATCTTTCTCATGGGTAATTGAAGATTTTCTAAATGAGCTTAAGATTGAAAAGAATTCAATTCCGAAACATTGACGATTTGCCCATTAAGGATTCCTTTTTAATTGATTGATGAGCAAATCAACACTACTCATTCAACTGGAGTCAGACGGAAAATAAAAAAGTCTAGTGTTTGAGATTCTAATCCTATCCCAAGAGAGTCCACGATGCAAGGAATGTGAGATTTCTATAAAGGAAGAAATTGAATGGAATCTAAAATTTTCAAGGGTTTTAAAAATGTTCTTTTTGAACAAAACGAAAAATTCTAAAGATATGGACTAGTCAAGTCGAAAGTGGAAAATAAATTTGATACATTTAAATGTTTTTCAAATCACTTTTGATTTTGAACTCAATGAGGGAATATCATTACTTTGGAGAAAGATGTCTTTCTAAATGAGCTTTATTTCAAAATAAAAGAGAAAATTAATGATACTTGTGAAACGGAGGGAGATTTAAAGTTTTTTGATGATTTGCTTAATGAAAACCCTCTCCCTCCGGATGTTTCTAATGTTGAAAATGATTTTCAAGATAATAAGGAGGAGATTGATATATCTTGTGATATGATTCCTCCGGGAATTGATACCGATGATGACTCGGAAGGGGACGTTCTCCTTCTTGAGAACACTGACGATGTTCTCTTTCCCTCTTCCTCGAGGGTCGATATTTTACCCATTCGAGGTTGAGCCAGATAGAGGTCAGTTTAATGACTCACAGACGTTTGGGGAAAATATTTCCAAGTTGAAGGGAATTTTCTTTCCATATTTGGGTCGATAAATTGTTTTAAATCTTTCTAATGATGATGAAACCTATTGGACCGGGAGGAGGTGGAAATGATGTTTTGCTTAATAATGGATGGAAAAAACAATGATTTAAATTTTCAATTACGAACATTCTTACCATTGTCACTATCCGAGGTTTCTTACCCGAATTCTTACTCCACGTGAGGGTGTGAAGATAAAGCTTTAAAGGGTATTTTTGATGGTTGAGCTTGAAAGGAGAGTTCTTTATTAATCTTGATACTTTTTTTTCCCACCGACCCAACCTCATCCATATTCATCTTTAGTTTGGGGAAATATCCGTTTAACGGGTGTTCTTCATCCTCATTTTTACACTCCATGACACTTTCACTTTCATTTTGCTTCCCCAAGGACAAATCAATTCGGGGTCGAGTATAGCTTGTACTCAGTTAACAAAAACTAAGCCGTTTTAAGTCGTTTTTTGAGCTAACAATGAAAATAATGAGAGGAAGCTTGTTCTCTTTCGTTCTTGTTGGTTGTTTGTGTTTGTTTGTCTAGGTTTTCCGGATTTTGGAAGATTCATGGTTCAAAATTGTGGAAGAACAAAGCAATGCCCACAATTTCCATTGATGGTCTCTAATCTTCTCTTCATAAAGTGGGAAATCTCTTATCCTTGTCTTTATCGATCTAACATCTATTTTTTGGCATTGTGCCCTTAGTATGTTGTTTAAGATTCCTTTGACCCTATCATTTTTAACATTGAGGACAAGGTTTATTTTAGTTTGGGGTAGAAAGGTTATCTTAGTCGATTTTGACTTTGCACTTTCTAGCAACCTTGTTTGAACCTTTTTGAATTTACCTTTTTGTGAAAAAGTGGAAATTTTTAAAATTTTTGCTTGCAATAGAAGCTTAGTTTGGGGAAAAACACCACTTTTTGGTAATCCGTTGGTGAGAAATAGGAGTTAATTTTGACTTGACCGGGTGAAAATGCCCTAGCTAGTTCTTTAACCTACCTTTTGTGGGGCTAAGCTTTCACAAATCCTATTGCATTGGATTTTAAAATGTGAAGAACAAGAGATGATGTAGTTAAATATAAGTGTATTGCTTAAGCCAAGGTTTATTTGGAAAACCTAAAGCTTAAATAAATGATTTGTGTCTTTTTTACTCCCATAAGCGCTGAACACACATAATCATACTGTGCTCTTTTAATTTAACTAAGTCAACAATGTATTTAGAAAAGTCTTACATTTTGAAAATATTCATTTATTTTGTAGTAAGATTTTTGGTTCAATTTATAAGTGATTTTCTTAAGTGAAAATTTTCCATTCATCAAAAAATATTAAAATTTAAACAAGAATGCCAATGAAATCATTTTAATGCATAAAGCATTATTTTTCCTTGTGCCAATGAAGCATTGCAATAAATAGAAATAATAAAGCGATATATAGTTTTAATCGTTGGCGTATCCATGTGAGAGTGAGACTCGGAATGGGGTCGCAACTAAGGATTAAAACAAATGTTCGTGGAATTAAGGTTCGTAGGCATTCATCACTAGGGGACGCGGCCTAGGTGGTGATTTGCAATAAGGACTTTGGATTCTAGGCTTTGTAGGAATAAGGTGTTTGTTGTCACGATATCCACAAACGTTAGCAGCGGATAGTGGGGGTTGGAACTAAGAACAACAGTGTGTAATTGCGATATCCTATTCGGATGTGAATGGCTAAGTAGGGGTTCGAAACTAAGACAACATTCCTATTGAAAAAAATAAATAATTATATTAGTATAGGGAAAATAAAAAGAATGGTTAAATTTTTCTTTTCTACAAATCAATTTATAAGTTTTGTTTCCTAATCTCTTTTTGAAAACTTTGTGTGAGGTTTATCTATGTTATCGAACATTTAAGCTCACAAGGGTTATTGTAAAGATTAGATGAATTTCTACTATAGAGATAAATTGATCTATGGTTCAAGTTGAAAGGAGTGCACACATCTTAATCATTTATTTATTCTTGGGGAGTGAAAAGTTCAAAAAGTTGTAAAGTTATAAAAGCTTTAAACCATTTGGACTTATATTGACAATGATTCTTGTTTAATAGCTGTGTTTAGTCTTAGTGAAATTCAGGGAAGACGAATTTTCCTCTTTTGTGTCTATTAATCGGGAGTAGCTATTTCAATGTGCATAAAAGTGCAAAAATTGCAATGATGCATTAAATGTGTTTTTCATGAGTAAAATGTTGAGAAAAGCTTAAGATGTTTAAAAAGGGATTCATTAAAGGATGAAAACAGAATCAAGGGCCATTTTGGAAAAACTTGTTAGTTTTACAAAGGGTGTACATCTTAATAAATTTTGCGTGAGGGACACGGCAATCCTTTAGTTTGGGGAATTTTGTAAAGGTTAAATTGTATACATACCGGGATTTTGCCAATTTAAAAGCAAGATAAGAGAATACATGCCTAAAGATAGAAATATGTGTGCTTTTGTGTCTTTACGGCAGGAGGGATAATAAAGTCAATAAGAGCAAACCAAGCCAAAAAAAGACCGGATCGGAAGAGACAAGTAACAAGAGTGAAAATTAAGAAAATTTATCAAAGCAGGATCAGCCCGAGACAGCAGAAAAGATGTCATTGAAGACCAGTTGAAGTTTACAAGGATTTATTAACTGACAAGTTTTCAAAAGTTCAAGGTTTCTTTTGGATGTTTTGAAGTCAAAGGACCAAAGATGACAAAGTTAGAAAGATGGATTATTAAGAGGACAAAAGAGATAGAAACTACAAGGGCCAGAGTTGTTAATTTTCAAAGTTATTTTACACTACAAAAGGAGAAAGAAACACAAGGACTGATTCTGCCAACTTTCAAAGATTTAAAGAGAGAAGGACAAGAGATGCGATACTTCTTATCAAGTGGAGGGGCCAGATGTGCCAACTATCTAAACTTTAAAGATAAGTCAAACGAGTCAAACCCTGTTTTTCCCTCTCCTGCCCAAACAAACCCAAACAGTGCATCTTCTTCAACCTTTACCCTGCACCTCACTACCACAGTAACACTCCTCTATTCACTCCCCACCTCTACATACCATTTTAACCTCGTATTAAGTCATTTCACCCTCCAAATACCAATCGTGGAAAATAGTTATTTGATTAAAACTCTGTAAAAGTCCTCGTGGCAGCTCATATGATTGGCCATGCCACATCACATATGCATCCAACGTTGTGATAAGTCCAATAAAGGGTTATCAAGATCTATCGGACAAGATGGGTTATACTCAGAATGTCAAAAGCCTCTTCACAGCTCACTCTCAGTTTTTAAATAGGATAGATAGTATTTTTTTTTTGTTTTTCCATTTCTAAGCATCTTTAGAGAGTGATAGAACCAGTTTACTTTACTTTCAATCATTTACTTTCCTTGTCTTTAAAATTCCTTGTAATTGTATTTTTGTTAAAAGTCAAATAAAGTCAACTTTTCCATTATATGTCAAAGCTCTCAATTATTAGTTTGCTTTGTGTTGATTAAGCTTCTCTCATAAAGCTCTTTTCATTTGTACAAGCTTTCCTATTCAGTTTTCTTCAAAGTCATACATTTTTGAAAAAGTCAAACTTTGGTCAAATAAGCTCAATTTAGCTTATTTTGATTTCTCTTGTTCTAAATTGTTCTAATTTTGCTAAAAGTTTTTTTTAACTACTGAGTTTGTTTAATATTGTTCAAATATGGTCATTTGGAGTTCGTTTGAGTCATTATGGACAGCATGTGAAGAATAAGCTTAATTTAGCTTATTAAGCTTAAAGCTTAATGGTTTAGAGGCTAGGTAGCCATATAGGTTTTGACTTGAAAGCCACTCACTCAACAAGAGTGGCTAGTTTTGAGACTACATAAATCTCAGGTTTCACACTCTTTATTTCATTTTAGCATACATTTAGCTTAATCAAGTAGCTTATTTCTTTATCCTTTTTGTGTGCTTAAACCTGTTAAAAGTTGTTTAGATAGTTTAGATATTCAACTATTTTATTTGATTGTAGCTTGAATACATTAAGTTCTCATTTAGCCTTTAGGATTCTGTCAAAGTTTAGATAAGCTAGCTGATAAACTAGCTTAATTCTCTTAATAAGCTTTAGGTTTTAGTGCTTAAGTAGCTTAAGTAGGTGAGTTTTAGATTGAGTAGATATAAGGTTTTGTCAGTTTTAGTTTTAAAATAGGTTTTAATTAGAATTCATTTTAGACAGAATTAGTTAAAGTAGTGTTTGGATAAAGCTGTTTTTGACTTTAAAAGTCAATATAATTCTGTCAATTCACTTTGCATAGTTTAGAATTTCAAAGTAAACAAGTTTTGAAAGTTAGTTTGTAGATTGTTAAGATTTAAGGCTCAAAATACCTTTGCTAGCACCAGGGCAGGTTAAGAGTTTAAGTGTTTTTAGATTTTAGTGATTGTTAGCATTCTAGGGTACAAAACTGGTTAATGTAGGTTTAGATACATATAGTGAGCTAGTGTAAGAGTTTTCAACTTAGGAATTAGCCTGCATTTAGGTATTTGTCAAGTACATCAGACTAGGCAGTATTAACTTAGTTAATACTGCTGAGTCTCATCATCACTTTTCTAGCTTCTTTATAGCTCTTGTAATTAGAAGATAGCATTTAGTATTAAGTGCCTTCATAGTACTCTATTAGCTTAACATAAGTCATCTCTTAACTTTCATTTCTAAAGCTTTAGATTAGCTTAAATTTTCTTGCAAAAGTAGTATAGCAGCAGCTGAGATTTACTAGCTTATTTCTTTTAGATTTCTATCTTCTAGTTGTAATTTTTAAAATCCTTTTATCTAGGTTTATTTCATAAACATAGTATAGCTTATTTCCAAATTTTCAGTGTCTAGGAATTAGTTTTAAGCTAATTAGCTTATTAGAATTTCTTAATTTCAGTCATTAAGCCTGGACTTTAGCTTTTTAATAACAAAATTTTTGATAATCTAGTTTACTTATAGCTTATTTCTTTTTAGAAATCTATAGTACACAATATAAGTTTCACATAGCATCTTTTAGTTTTAACTTTCATTAAGAAATAAGCAAGTAATAAGCCAAAGTTTGAAAAAGTTAGGAAAACATTAGTTTCTGTTGTTCAGTTTAAAATGCTTAATTTTTAGCTTATTCAGTTGATAAAAGTACAAAGAGCTTTTATTAAAGTTGTAGAGTATAAGCTCAGGAACAACTTTGTAGTTTTAAGATTTAGCTAATTTTCACTTTTTAAATAAGCCAAAAATAAGCATAATCGTAGGGTTTGTTTGGTACATTTTAGATAGTTTAAGGTTGTCTGTTTTAACTAGAGTGTAAATTTTTGATAGTTATCCCGCCTACCCTTTACTTTCATTTGTTTCACTTTCTACCCTGTTCTTTTAGGAATAATAAAATAGATTTTATAATTTTGAAATTAGTTTAATAAAATTAGGGTTTAGGTTTTAATTGGCAAAATTAGAGTTCAATTGCTATATAAAAATTGGGCATTTTTATTCCTTTAGTTTTCTGCACATTTTAAGTAGTTAAAAACCATTTTTCTTTATTTTTCCAGTTAAATTTGTATTTTCTAGGAATTAAAATAGGTTTTAAGTAATTTCTTTTTCTTAAAAAATTCATAGAAAATAGAAAAATAGTTGGAAAAATCTAATTCTTTTTGTAATAATTTTCTTTTTCATTCTAGTATTTTTGAAAAATAAAAATAGAATTTTAGTGTTAATTTTTAAAAAAAGTTTGTTTTTAGTAATTTATTTTTCTTTAAAAAATCATAAAAAATACACAAATGAGTTAAAAAAATTTCTAATTCTTTTTCTAAAATTTTTTCTTTTTAAATTGTGATTTTTTAGGTTAAATTTGTTAAAACTAGTGCCTAGCATTTAGAAATTTCAGTTTATAAGGTCACGATTTTAATTTTCGTTTATTGAAATCTCGTTTTTTTTGCTAGTTAATTGTTTTTATAATTCTTATATTGTCTTAGTTTAATGTGCTATTATATTCGTAAGTGTGAATTCAAAATTCAAAATCCTATATTCATACTTAACTCGAATCCGAATATTCCCCAGAATCTCAATTCACAGACTTCGTTGGGATACGACCCAGAAGAAATACTTCTGGTTAAAAATATCATATTTTGTTTTCTTAGTAGAGATTTTATCGCTTTTATTTTCTCTTGGTTTTGAAAGTAATTTGAAAGAATTGTCAGGATTAATACTATATATATATATATATATATATATATATATATATATATATAAATAATATAATATATATATATATATATATATATATATATATATATATTAGACTACATTGCTTCACAAACGCAAACCATCGGCTAGAGCAAGAAAACATCAGCCTTTTTCTAAAAGTAGAAAATCACTATCCACCCGAAAGGATTGAGAGTCAAGAATAATTTTTGAAACTATCAGATCAAATAGAGTAGGATTTGCACTAGGGCGATCACAGTCTAAAAATCCCTAGAAATTCCTTAGTATACTCCTCACAAGCTAATTCAACAACGTCGATTCGATTCGCCATCATATCATTATAATTAACTGAGTATCTCGAAGTCTGATCAAGATTATAAGTAATGGCCTCATTGTCTACTCGAAGGGTTTATTCACCTTAGTACACGTCTATTAAAGCACGACTGGTCTTAAGAAAACATCTCCCGAGAATTAGAGGTACTCAAGTGTCTGGTTCAAAATCTACAACCACGAAGTCGGCTGGAACTGGAATACACCAACTTTAACGTTGACATCTTTAGCAATACCGATTGGTCATGAGATCGAACGGTCCGCTAATTCTAGTGTCATGCACGTTGGAGTTATGTTTGGAAGATTAAGCTTTTTCCACATGGAAAATGGCATGAGATTTATGCTAGCGCCAAGATCGGCCAAGGCTAAGTACTCATCTATTCCGGGAAATTTACATGGAATAAGGAATCTGCCAGGGTCACCAAGTTTTTCGGGTAACTTGTTAAGTATGACCGCCAAGCAATGTTCGTTCAAAGGGGTCCTAGCCATCTCACTAAGCTTTTCTTTATTTCTAATTAAGGCTTTAAGAGTTGAAGCAAACTTGGGCATTAGAGTCAAAGCATCCATGAAACTAATTTCGAAACTCATATCTTTGAAGATTTCGTAGAATTTCTCTTTTTGTTCATTAGCATTCTCACGGTACCTCTCATCATTTCGCCTTGAAGGATAAGGAATTGACGGTTTCTGGTTAGGCATCGTTACACTAACTGGAGCATTAACTGGCTCAGAAACTGGATTTTGTTTTTCAACTAGAACAATCGGAGGCTGGACGTCTTCGGTAATTCCGTTATTAGTAGAAAAAACTGTGTCCTTTGTCACCTCGGTTCTACGTTCCACTTCTTTAGGAGAAGAAGTAGGAATCGTAGGTCCTTGATAAGCGATACCACTTCTGGTAGTAATACCCTTCAAGTCTTCCTTCGGGTTAGTAACGGTGTTACTTGGAAGAGAACCTAAATTCAAAGACGAAGTGGTATTGGAATTTACGAACTTAGAAAGCATTTCCGTTAAATTTGTCATTTGGTTTTGTAAACCATGGCCCTGATTTTGCATATTTCTCAATACAGCATTATTAGCCTTGACATAATTCTCAAAATCGGTCTTTGAAACCCCTTGCATTTGCTGAGTAGGAGCTTGATAAGGTTGAGATTGGTACACTGGTGGTTGACTAGTCGGAGGTTGATACACTTGTCCTTGATAAAAGTTATTTCTACGGTTTTGATTGAAATTGGCTCCTCAATTCTGGTTAAAATTATTTCCTTGATTCTGATTGAAACGGTTTTGATTGTTCTGAATCAGAGGAAAACCAGGAGGTCGGATTTGATTCGAAGCCATCAGAGGTCTAGAATTGGTATTTCCTTGATTAAAATTGGCTGCAGCAGCTTGTGAAACGTACTCTTGAATGTTGTCTGAATTGTCTCGATAAACATTGCCCATCAGGTGGCGGACCATTTCTCATAAGAATGAGCACCT
Organism: Tanacetum coccineum; assembly: GCA_026074375.1. Lineage (NCBI taxonomy): Eukaryota > Viridiplantae > Streptophyta > Magnoliopsida > Asterales > Asteraceae > Tanacetum > Tanacetum coccineum. Next base: position 12,330 of record BQNB010085393.1, on the reverse strand, counting down.
CCACAGTTACCCCACTCTGTTTGACCGCTTTCCGGGCAACAAGGGAGCTTGGACTTTTTTGCATGTCGATAAGCAAGTTCTTCATCATATTCTTGAAGTTCGGAAACATTCGTTGTTAAGAGAGCACAACCATCGGGAGAAACCCGAGGTAAGAGAATTCGAACTCACTTTGGCAAACGATTGCCTTGTTTCTATATTTACAGAACTTTGGATTTACTCTCATAATTTTCAAAAAGCATTTTCTAAAAGTTTCCACCCGTCAGCAAATTCAATGAATCTTGATCATAGCATAAGGCATTGTAAAACGTATCTAGTTGATGTAATTCTGAAAATCCGTGATGTGGACATGCTCAAAGAAGATCATTAAATCGATCCCAAGCCTCGTAAAATAACTCGTCAAATCTTTGTTGAAATCTTTTGATTTCGTTTCGAAGATTTATCGGTTTTCGAAGGAGTAAGAATTGGATTAAATGAAATTTGAAACAAGAACAATACCCATGTCAAAATTGATCGAGGAGGTTCTTTCTCTAGCCAAATCCGGGCTGAACCTTCGAGAGAAAATGGGAAAAGCATAAGCTTAATTGACGTGCTCGGGACGTCAGGAATCTCATTGTTGAGGTGATCTTGTTGAAATAACGGATGTGAGCATGTGGATCCTCTTTAGCATTGATTTCGGGAATTACGATTGCATCCTCATACCCCTCGGTGGGTGCTTGGAGCAATTCCCCATAGTCCGGTTATCGGCCAATTGTAACTAGGATGATTATCAAAAGGTTCTTCTAAATTAAATGGTTTCTACAACAGCCGGTGGGGCTTGTTGTTGACGGTTACAGTTGCGGGTTTGAGAACGAGTGCGCATGCACAAAGTAGAAAAAGAAAATTTATACTAAAATATATATATATATAATATATATTATATAATATATATATATATATATATATATATATATATATATAATTAGTATAAATTTTTCTGTTTTCTACTTGTGCGATGCGCACTCTTCTCAACCCGCACTGTAACCGTCACAACAATCCCCACCGGCGTTGTAGAACCAATTAATTTTAGATGAACTTTTGGATAATCCACCCCTATTCCAATGGCCTATAACCGAACTATGCGGAATTGCTCCAAGCACCCACCGAGGGTACAGGATGCAATCGTAATTTCCCAAATCAATGCTAAAGAGGATCCACATGCTCACATCCTTATTCAACAGATCACCTCAACAAAGGAGATTCCTGGACTCCCGAGTACGTCAATTAAGTTATGCTTTTTCCATTTCTCTCGAGTTCAGCCGGATTTGGCTAAGAAAGAACCACCTCGATCAATTTTGATCATGGATGATCTTGTTTCATAATTCATTAATCAAAAATTTTTTTCTTTCCTCCTTCGAAAACGAATAAATCTTCGAAACGATATCACAAGCTTTCAACAGAGGAAGAGATTTAGACAGATATTTTACGAGGCTTGTGAACGCTTTAAATCTGTCTATGAGCATGTCCCACATCACGGATTTTCAGAATACATCAACTAGCTACGTTTTACAATCCTAAATGCAATGATCAAGATTCATTGAATTTCGCTGCGGTGAAATTTTTAGATAATGCTTGAAAATTATCGAGAGTAAATCCAAAGTTCGTAATTTACGAAACAAGGCAATCGTTGCCAAAGTGAGTTCGAATTCATCTACCCTCGGAGTTTCACCCGATGTTGCTGCTCTTACAACCGAAGTTTCCGAACTTAAGAATATGATGAAGACTATGCTTATCGACAAGCAAAAAGCCCAAGCTCCCGTGCCCGTAAAAGCGGTCAAACAGAGTTGTGTAACTTGTGGAGGTGCTCATTCTTATGGAAATTGTCCCGCCACCGATGGCAATGTTTATCGAGACAACATTCAAGAGTACGTTTCACAAGCTGTTGCAGCTAATTTCAATCAAGGAAATACCAATGCTAGACCTCCGATGGTTGCGAACCAAATCCGACCTCCTGGTTTTCCTCAAATTCAAAACAATTAAAACCGTTTCAATCAGAATCAAGGAAATAATTTCAACCAAAATCGGGGAACCAATTTCAATCAAAACCGTAGAAATAACTTCTACCAAGGACAAATTTATCAACCTCCGACTAGTCAACCACCGGTTTACCAAGCTCACCCTTATCAAGCTCTCGCTCCGCAAATGCAAGGTTTTTTCAAAATACCGGATTTTGATAATATGTTCAAGCTAATGATGCATTTAAGAATATGCAAATCAAGGCAAGGTTTACAAAACAGAAGACAAATTTAACGGAAATGCTTTCTAAGTTCGTAAATTCTAATACCGCTTCGACTTCGAGTTCAGGTTCTCTTCCTAGTAATACGATTACTAACCCGAAGGAAGACTTGAAGGGAATTACTACCCGAAGCGGGGTTGTTTATCAAGGACCTACGATTCCTACTACTTCTTCTCCTAAAGTAGTGGAACGTAGAACCGAGGTGACAAAGGACACGGTTTTTCCTACTAATAATGGAATTACCAAAGACGTCCAACCTCCGGTTGTCCCAGTTGAAAACCAAAATCCAGTTTCTGAGCCAGTTGTTGCTCCCGTTAGTGCGCCGATGCCTAACCCGAAACCGTCGATTCCTTATCCTTCAAGGCGAAATGATGAGAAGCGCCGTGAAAACGCTAACGAACAAATTGAGAAATTCTATGAAATCTTTAAAGATATGAGTTTCGAAATTAGCTTCATGGATGCTTTGACTCTTATGCCCAAATTTGCTTCAACTCTTAAAGCCTTAATCAGAAATAAAGAAAAACTTAGTGAGATGGCTGAAACCCTTTTGAACGAACATTGCTTGGCGGTCATACTTAACAAGTTACCCGAAAAACATGGTGACCCCGACAGATTCCTTATTCCATGTAAATTTCCTGGAATGGATGAGTGCTTAGCCTTGGCCGATCTTGGCGCGAGCATAAATCTCATGCCATTTTCCGTGTGGAAAAAGCTTAACCTTCCAAACCTGACTCCGACGTGCATGACACTAGAACTAGCGGACCGTTCGATCTCTCGACCGATCGGTATTGCTAAAGATGTCTCCGTTAAAGTTGGTGTATTCCAGTTTCCAGCCGACTTCGTGGTCGTAGATTTTGAACCAGACCCTCGAGTACCTCTAATTCTTGGGAGGTGTTTTCTTAAGACCGGTCGTGCTTTGATAGACGTATACGAAGGTGAATTAACCCTTCGAGTGGGCAATGAGGCCATTACTTACAATCTTGATCAAACTTCGAGATAACTGCGGTTAATAGAGAGGTAATCTCAGTAGACGAGCGAACTCTCTATCTGGATCGACGTGTTGAATTAGCTTGTGAGGAGTATTCTCAGGAAGTTCTAGGATTTTCCGATGTGATCGCGAGTGGCAATCCCACTCCCGGATATGACCCGATAGTTTCAAATTCTTCTCCGACTCTCACTCCCTTCGGGGATAGTGATTTTCTACTTCTCGAAGAAGCCGATGCTTTTCTTGCTCTAGCGACATCAACTTCACCGAAAGTGATGAATCCAAATATGACCCAGAGGGGGACATTCTTATTCTCGAAGCACTCCTTAATAGGATACCTTCACTCTTCGAACCAAAGGAAATATTGCCAGAAATTAGAAGGACTTACAATTTGGAAGCTAAAACTGCCCAAAATCTTCACTGATGACCTCCCGAGGTCGAGACTTACGGAACTTACCGCCACATCCACGAATATGCATTTTTGGAAGACAACAATCAATTGCCAGTCATAATTCAAAGATTTTGAGTGTCGATGAAACCCGCATCTCATAAAGGTCTAAAGTCCCTCAAAGCGAGCCACGCTTGCAACCTCTCTGACATAAAGGGAATTAACCCAAATCTTGTTCTCAAAAAATCTTATGGAAGAAGGACTACGAACCATGTCCAACATCAAGAAGGTTAATCCAAAGATCACGATTCAGTCAAGAAATAGGGTTGAAAAACTCTTTACGCCAGATTAATCTACCCAATCTCGGATAGTCCTTGGGTAAGCCCAGTGCACTGTGTGCCGAAAAAATGAGGGATGACCGTAGTGACCAATGATGAAATTGAATTAGTAACGACTAGACTTGTAACGGATGGAGAGTATGGTAATAGATTACGTAAGTTGACTGAAGCCACCGAAAAGACCACTTCCATTGTCGATATGATCAAATGCTCGAAGACTCACGAGAAAACGAATACTATTGTTTCCTCGATGGTTTCTCGGGTTTACTTTCAAATACCAATCGATCCAAAAGATCAAGAGAAGACCACATTTACCTGCCCATATGGAACAATTGCTTACCATTGCATGCCTTTCGGCTTATGCAATGCACCAGGCACGTTTCAGAGGTGTATGATGGCTATCTTCCATGATATGATTGAAAAGACGATGGAAGTTTTCATGGACGACTTTCATTTTCGGAAATTCTTTCTCTTCGTGCCTTTCTAATTTAGAAAAGATGCTTAAACGGTGTGAAGACATTAATTTGGCTCTAAATTGGGAAAAAAACCATTTTATGGTGAAAGAAGGCTTCGTACTTGGACACAAAATTTCAAAGAAAGGAATAGAAGTCGACAAAGCCAAAATAGACGTCATTGCTAAATTACCTCATCCAACTACCGTCAAGGGTATTAGGAGTTTTCTTGGACATGCAAGTTTCTACAGTAGATGTCATCAAGACTTTTCAAAAATCTCTCGACCCATACACCATCTCCTGAGAAAAAACACTCCATTCAATTTCTCGCGAAATGCATTCAACTTTTTCAGATTTTTAAAGAAAAACTTCGAAAGCTCAATTCTGATTTCCCCCGACTGGGACCAGCCCTATTGAGCTTTTGGCGATGCGAGCGGACTAACCCATAGTGCGGTTCTGGGGCAACGAATTGAGAAACACTTTAGGCCTATACATTATGCAAGCAAAACAATGACCGAGGCGGAATCGAACTACAGCACAACGGAAAAGGAAATGTTAGCCGTGGAGTATGCCTTTGAAAAATTCCGATCATACCTCATCATGAATAAAAGCATAGTGTATACGGATCATTCCGCTCTTAAGTACCTCTTTAATAAGAAAGACGCCAAGGCGCGATTGCTCCGGTGGGTTCTCCTCCTTCAAGAATTCGATTTTAAAGTAATTGATACGAAGGGAGCCGAGAACTACGCGACCGATCTTTTTTCCCGATTAGAAAACCCGTATGAAAATATTCTCGATCCAAAGGAAATAAACAAAAATTTTCCTCTCAAGACACTTAATATGGTGACTTCTTGTGGTAACCCAAGTACCCTGTGGTTTGCTAATTATGCAAATTACCACGCGGGGAATTTTATTCTAAAAGGAATGTCAACTCAGCAGAAAAACAAATTTTTCAAAGATGTCAAACATTATTTTTGGGATGACCCTTTTCTATTCAAAACAAGTGCGAATCAAGTGATCCGGCGATGTGTTTCGAGCCAAGAAGCTGTCGACATCCTCACAGCTTGCCATAGTAGACCCACCGGGGGACATTACGGTGCCAACTACACTGCCAAAAAGGTTTTTGATTCAGGATTTTATTGGCCCACAATCTACAAAGATGCCCACGAGTTAGTCCAAAAACTGTGACTCATGCTAGTGTAAAGGAAAAATTCACAGCGTGATGAATGCCATTAAAAAAAATTCCATCCCAAGTGTGTGAAATCTTTGATGTCCTGGGGCCATAGACTTCAAGGGACCATTTCGTCATCTAGAGGAAATAAAACTACTCGTAGCCGTAGATTACTAACCAGAATGGGTCGAAGCCAAGCGCTCCCACTAACAATATAGAGTTGTGTTAAGTTTTTGAAATCTCTTCATTCCGATCGGTACATCGAGAGCTATTATAAGCGATCGTTGGACCCATTTCTGTAATGATAAATTTGCTAAAGTAATGTATAAGTATGGGGTCACTCATCGTCTTGCTACCGCTTACCACCCTCAAACGAGTGGTCAAGTCAAAGTGTCGAATCGTGGGTTAAAACAATTTAGTAAGGACGTTGGAAGAAAAAACCGTGCCTCGTGGACCCGATAGGCTTGATGACGTTCCCTATGGTGCCATTCCGGTACCGCATAAAGACACCAATTGGTTGCACCCCTTACAAGCTCGTGTATGGAAAGTCGTGTCATCTACCTATCGAATTAGAGCATAGAGCATATTGGGCATTAAAACATGTTAATTTCGATCTTAAAACCGCGGGCGATCACCGGAAGCTGCAACTTAATGAACTTAATGAGCTTCGTGACCAAGCATACGAAATTCATTGATTTAAAATGAGAGGAGAAAGATCTCACGACTCAAAGATCAAACACCGCAATTTCAATGTTGGTATCGAAGGTCTTGCTTTTTAACTCTCGTCTAAAGATATTCTCGAGGAAGCTTAAAACCCGATGGTCCGGCCTATTCACTATAACCGAAGTTTTTCCATATGGCACTGCAAAATTATCTCATGCCGACGGATCAAACTTCAAAGTTAATTGCCACCGACTTAAGCACTACTTCGGAGGGGACACACCACCCACGGTTGTCCCGGATCTCCAGACTTTCCCTAAGGACGAATGAATTCAGGGATCGAGTCAAGCTATGTGACTCGGTTACCAAAAACAAAGCGCTTCATGGGAGGCACCCCATGCTTATCCATTTTCTTTTTTTTTCCCCTGTTATTTTCTTTTCTTATTTTCTAATTGTGATGTGAGGAGGCTTGTACTCTTCCGATTCTTGTTGTGTTTATACTTGTGATTGTTTGCAGGATTGACCTAAAATTTTCTGAAGACTCTCGTGTTCGGTGTTTTGTCCCGGTCCACTCGAGCTTCCTAGCCTTTGCTTGCCATTAGTTTGGGTAAATCCGATATCCTAAAGATTATTATCAACTAACATTTATCTTTTAACACACTTAATAAACGGCTTAAGATTTTTGTGGTACTTTCTTCAGGCTTGAGTTATGCATTCAACCTTTTTGAGTTCTAGTATGAGGTTTTTAAGTCTTAGGCTAGGAAACATTAAGGACAATGTTTAATTTTAGTATGGGGTAGTATATCTTCGATATAATCTTACCTACTTTTGCCCGTTGTTCTCACGTACCCCGTTTTCCCACCAAAATTTTCAAAAATATGAAAATTTTCAAAATTTTCAAAAATAAAATAAGAGTTTTGTCACAATTTTGACTTTCCTACTGGGTAGAATAAGAGTAAATTTTGACCCGATCGAGCGTGTTGAGCTCTAGCTTGTTCCTTAACTTTTAGGCTAAGCGTTCGCGATTTTCGCGAAGAACGAAAAATGATAGAGTTAAGTATGAGTTCTCTTTGGTGCCATTTTCTTTAAATCACAAGAAAACATAATACCCGTTAGATTTCATAAAATCATAACTATGACATAACATATACACATTAAATAAAAACGAGATCACATCACACAGTGAAATGTACAACTGTTATTGAAATTAACCATGGTATAACCAAATCGACATTCATTTATAATAAATTCGATTTCATAGATAACGTAATCCGTCCATTTCATATATAACTTGGAAAAACATACATGTTCGGTTCAGATACAAAATGATTACTACACTTAGGTTACAAGACAAAAGAAACAACCTAAAGCCATACTAGCCGGGATATACCCGTAACACTTAGTATGCTGTACAAGGTAGATAATACCTGAACAAAAGACCTATACTGGGTAGCTAAACAAAACAAAAGATCTATACAGTCTGCTAGCTGGGAATAACCCATAATACTTAACAGGCTGCATAGCATAGCTACAACATAACCAAATCTAGGAACTGCTACCAGCCTCCCCTGGTGCATCAGGCTGTGCCGGACCTTTTGCGGGTCCATGCTGCCTCTGAAACTCAGCCATCTGAGTCTGTAGTCCTTTCAGCAACTTTAATGCCTTAGTCAACTGGACCTGCCTCTGGTGGTCTGCTGCCAACAACTCTTTAATCACCCCCTGTCTCCTGTGATCTGCTGACTGTAACTCTGAAATCAATGCATGCTGCACCACTATCATAGTACGTAATGACATAACATCTGAACGTGCATAGTCGCTAGCGTCCATGGATAGTCCCCAAGCCTCATGAGCCATCCTAGCCCCTCTCTCTATCATTACTGCTAAACGACGATGAACAGGCCTATCCCTATATAACAGTTTGACTCAGGCTCTTAGTAGAGACCGGTCATCTTGAGCATCCTCCATAATACCATACATGATGGTAGTCTCCTACTCAATAATGGTAGCAATATCGGTAACCCTCTGATTGACCCCCTCTAGGGTGGTCGGTGCAATCTCATTGATGGCTCCTACCAGATCATCCCATGTATCCGTAATGTCATAGTCTAACTCCCTAGACGTCGAACATCTAGGAGGGACATCAACCATATCGACAAATCCATAAAGGTCCTCCCTCGCTATGGCAGGTCTATCCTGCCTAGCAGCACCGGCTGCTGAACTCTCCCCGACCACATGACTAGGGGTGGGAGAAGCAAAACGCACCCTCTTCCGAAGCGGTAAACAAATCTTGGGAATCTCAATATTAGTAGGGCTATTGGGTGGTGGTGATGGTATAGGTAATGGTGGTGATGGTATTTGTGGTAATGGAGATGATAGTGGAGTAAGTGGTGATGGTGGTGGGGTGGTTAAGGCAAGAAGTCTCTCGACCTCTTCCCTAGGAGGAAGTGATATGGATGGCTCATCTCGGATGGATATCCTGGCAGTCATACGGTGTACAGGTGGGACAGAGTCAGCCGGAGCTGGGTGCTCCCCCTCCTCTTCCTCATCCTCGTCCTCGTCCTCATCCTCATCATCATCATCATCCCCATCAGCAGGTTAGTCAGCTGGATCCTCCTCGGGATCCTCATTGTCCTCCTCCGGCTCCTCCTCTAAATCAGACTCAGGAACATATCATGGTGAATCTGCAGTGGGTGAGGCAGCAACAACAGGTAGTGGCTGCTCCTCGGCCGGGAGTATCTCATCCTCATGTGGCATGTACTTAGGGTACATTGGCTCAGGAACAAAGTCTAGTGGGGGAGGTGACTGCGGCTCTTCGGGGCCAGGTATGTAGTCAGGCGATGGTGGAACCTCGGGTTCAGGTATGTAGTCAGGCGATGGTGGAACCTCATAAGCAGCCATTATGTAAGCATATGGGTCCTCTGGCATAATTCGGTAGTCCATTGACTACATGGTGAGCCAATGTCTGAATTCGTCCTAACTAGGATATGGATATCTGATGTGTATGTATGTAGACTATGCTCAAGAGAATCTGACATGATAATATCTGAAATCAAAATTAGCTTATATAAGTATGCTAATATAAGACTCTTATAGTAATATACATTTATATCATAACATGTATATCAATCATACATGCATCTAGCCTAACCGACTAATGCACAATTAGTGTACGTATGTCCCGTGAAAACCCCTTTATATGAATGCAATGATTCTTCCTATAACAAACACTTCACTAACATAAAGAATAGATCAAGCGTGTGATCCAAATAAGTGTATCAGAGCCTGTGCTTTATAAATTTGATCTAGGGGAAAATGGAGTTAGAAAATTCACAGAACAATGCGTTGGCAAAGCTTCCCATGCTCAAACTAGGAGAGTATGAGATGTGGGAAATCAGAATCAAGCAGTACTTTCAGATCCAAGATTATGCATTATGGGAAGTAATAGAAAATGGGAATTCATGGGTACCTATTCCTGTTACAACACCAGAATCTGGTCCATCAACAGCATTGAAGATGACTGTGCCCTCTACTACTGAAGAAAAGATTTGCAAGAAGAATGATGTCAAAGCCAGAAGTCTTCTCCTCATGGCACTCCCAAATGAACATCAGCTTACCTTTAACCAGTATGTTGATGCTCAATCTATGTTTGTTGCTATTAAAGCTCGCTTTGGAGGAAATGATGCAACAAAGAAGACACAGAAGGCTTTACTGAAGCAACAATATGAAAACTTTAATGCTACAAGCTCAGAATCTTTGGACTCTATCTTTAACAGGCTTCAAAAGCTTGTTAGTAGATTGGCAATTCTTAGTGTAGATACTCCTCCAGAAGATCTAAATGTTAAGTTTTTGAGAAGCTTACCTTCTGAATGGGATACACATGTGGTAGTCTGGATGAACAAACCCGACTTTGAAACTATGGGTTTGGATGATTTGTACAACAATTTTAAAATTGTTGAACAAAAGGTTAAGAGAACTGCTGCTGCTAACAATGATGATAAAAACTTGGCATTTCTAACCACTTCCAGTCCAAGCAGTACTAATACTATTAATACTGTTAACACTGGAGTTAGTACTGGCAACACCAAGGTTAATACTGCTAGTACTGAAACTAGTACTGCTAGTTTTAGTGATGCCACAGTTTATGCCTTTTTGTCCACTCAACCACAAGGGTCTCAACTAGTTCATGAAGATCTTGAGCAACTTCATGATGATGATTTGGAAGAGATGGATCTAAAGTGGAATATGGCACTACTAAGCATGAGGGCAAGAAAGTTCTATCAGAGAACTGGAAGGAAGATCATCATTGATGGAAGCAGTACTGCTGGATATGATAAATCAAAAGTAGAATGTTTCAACTGTCATAAAATGGGACATTTTGCCAGAGAATGCAGAGCACCAAGAAGTAAAGACAACAGAAATTGGAATCAAGGAAGCTCATCAAAGGCAGTAAGGATTGAAGATGCTTCTGAAAAGGCAATGTGTGCTATAGATGGTGCTGGATTTGATTGGAGTGACATGGCAGAGGATGAAATTCAAGCAAACATGGCTCTCATGGCATTCACAGATTCTGAGGTATCAAATGATAAATCTTGTTCTAAATCTTGTTTGCAAAATTATGAAGCTCTAAAGAAACAGTATGATGATTTACTTGTTAAATTAGATGATACTGGTTTTAAAGCTTCTACATACAAAAGAGGTTTATCAATTTTAGAAGGGCAAATCATTAAATATAAAGAATCTGAAGTCCTTTTTTCTGAGGAAATTGCTTTGCTTAAAAGAAGTGTAGGTCACAAAGAATATCTAATGGGATTACTTAAGACTGAACTTGAAAAGGTTAAGGAAGAAAAGGAGGGGTTTGAGTTTAAGATTGCAAAGTTTGAAAAATCATCAAAAGACTTAGATCAGTTGTTAGCAAGTCAGATAACTGACAAAAGCAAAAAGGGATTTGGCTACAATGCTGTTCCCTCACCTCATCCTTTGATTCTAAATAGACCAACACCTTTAGACTTATCTTATTCAGGTCTTGAAGAATTCAAACAACCTGAGGTAAATGAGTATAGTTCTAGGGATTCAAGCTTAAAGTCAACCACTGTTTGTGATAGAGAGTCAGATAATTCTAAGGAGAATACTGATGACTCTTTAAAACAACAACACAAGACTGTTACTGAAACTAGCTCTGTTAAGTCTACACTTAAGGTAGATAAAGATTGGAAAGAAAAGTTTTTCTATCCTGCTAATCATGTTAGGGAAGAAGAACCTAAAAAAGCTAGAGAGAATAATGATGCTCCAATTATTGAAGATTGGGTGTCAGATGATGAGGAAGAAGTTGAGGCTATCCCTAAGGTAGAAAAGAAAACTGCTATACCTACTGCTACTAAGAAAGAGTCAGTTAAACCTGAAAAACCAATTAGAAGGTCAATTAGGTATGCAGAGATGTACAGGTCACAGGGACCTAGGGGGAACCAAAGGAATTGGAATGGTCAAAAATCAAATCAATTAGGATGTAACTTTGTTTTTAATAACAAGGCATGTTTTATCTGTGGTAGTTTTGATCACATTCAATACAGTTGTCCTAATGCTCACAAACATATGGTTCCAAGAGCAGTCTTAATGAAGACTGGCCTAAAAACTGTTAAAAATGCAAGGCATGTTAATACTGTTAGGTCTGTTAACACTGCCAGACCTTTTAGTACTGCTAGGGCTTTTAATACTGTTAGGCCTTCTTATACTGCTCACCCAAAATCAACAGTTCTTTGTGCTAGACCAAAGACACATTTTCAAAATCAAGCACAATCAACTGTTCAAAGGCCCTTTTACAAGAAAACAGCATTAACAAAAAGGTCTAATAGTCAAAATATTAATACTGGTAGACAAACTGTTAATACTGTTAGACCAAATGTTAATACTGTCAGGGCAAGGGGATTTAATGCTGTTAAGCCCTCAGCATGTTGGGTTTGGAGACCTATCAAACCCAATGGTGCATCACTATACCAGTACTATCTGTATTATAGAAAATCCTGTTCAACACTCTAAAACAAAACATATAGAGATTAGGCATCACTTT